>RJWH01000268.1:0-282444 GCA_004363575.1 Solenodon paradoxus | reverse complement strand
GCAGGCAGGAATGAAGGCTAGCAGAGGCAGGCAGGCAGGCAGGATGAGAAAGGAGGAAGAAGCATTTTATTCATTTTGTTTAGTTGTTCATCTTGGTTGTTGGCCCAGCCACAGGACACGAACCCTAGATTTTGGGTTGTATGTAGATTGTGCCCAATCTCCTACTTTACTGGGGTGCACCTTTAGGGAGGCTTTTGATTACCTGTTCAATTTCTTGCTTGTGATTTTTTCTTTTCAGGTTTTCTAATTCTTCTAGGTTCAGTCTTTGTAGACTATATTTTTCTAAAAACTTATCCATGTCCTTAAGGTTGTCCATTTTATTGGCATAGAGCTGTTCATAGTAGTTTCTTATGATGATTTATGTATCTGTACTATTGTTGTGACTTCTCCCCACTCATTTCTGATTCTAGTTATGAGAGTTTTCTCTTTGTGAGTCTAGCCAATTGTCAATTTTGTATTTTTTAAAGATCCAACTTTTGGTTTCATTTATCTTCTGGATTGCCTTTTTATTTTCTATTTCATTTGTTTCTGCTCATATTTTTATCATTTCCTTCTACTTTCTGGCTTTAGTAGTTCTTATTTCTCTAGTTGTTTTAAATGTAGAGTTAAACTGTTTATTTGTGATTTTTCTTGTTTCTTGAGGTAGGCCTGAATTGCAATGAATTTCCCTCATATTACTGCTTTTGCTGCATCTCAGAAATTCTGGTAGCTTGTGTTTCATTCTCATTTGTCAGGTTTTCTTTTTTTCTGTTTTGTTTTTATTGTAGTAATTCTACACATTAAAATAATTTCCTATAGGTCCCCCATTTCTTAGATTTATTCAACATACCATGCCTTCCTCCAAATCACCAAGTGTTCTTCCCCATTGTCCAGTGGGCTCCAACTGCCCCCCCCCCCAATTTCTTTTGGTAACCTCAGTTCTGTTGCAAATATTTCAGGGTTGTTTATGTTCCATCTGTTCCTTTGTTTTGTCTGTTCACATTCCACCTATGAGTGAGGTCATAGTGTCTGTCTTTCTTCTTTTGACTTGTTTAACTTAGCATAATCTCCTCTAGTTCCATCTATGTTGACTCAAATGACAGGGTTTCAACTCTTCTAAGGGCTATGACAGGGTTTCATCTCTTCTAAGGGCTGTGTGTGGTGTTTTTTAAGTTCCTCTTTTACCCAAGAGTCATTCAGAAGTGTATTATTTAGTCTTCAATTAATTTGGGGTTTTCTAGCTTTTTGTCTGCGGTTGATTTCTAGTTTTAAGCCATTGTGGTCAGAGAAGATGCTTGGTATGATTTCAGTCTTTGTAAATTTGTTGAGACATGTTTTGTGTCCCAACATGACATCTAGCCTTGAAAATATTCCATGCGTACTTGAGAAGTGAAATCTGTTGTCATTAGATGAAGTCTTTGGTATTATGTACTTATCTATTGAGCTAACTATTCCAAATGGTCATTTAAAGCTGCTGTTTCCCTGCTGTTTCCTTTTCTTCCTGGTTGGTCTGTCCATTGTTGTAACTGTAGTGTTGAAGTTTAGGTCTCTTGTTTTTATAATACTTTCTTAATGTTTTGCTTAGTATTTTGATGCTCCTTCATTTAGTGCATAATATTAATAAGTGTTATGTCTTCCTTTTGGATTGATCCGTTAATTATAATGTCCATCTCTGTTTCTTGTTAACCCTTTTTAGAAAAGTTGGATGTGTTTTAACTGATAAATATGGCTGCTTCTGCTTTTTTTTTTTTTTTTGGTTGCCATTCACTGTAGGTTTGTCTTCCAACTGTTGACTTTGGGCCTATTTCTATCCTTTGAAAGAAGGTGAGTTTCCAGGATGCAGCAGGTTGAGTTGGGTTATGCTTTTTAATTCATTTGGCTACTTTGCCAAATTGGTTTTGTGATTGGTGAGTTCCCTCTGTTACCATTCAAGGTGGTTATGGATATGTAATTGTTTATTGCCATTTTGTTAATTGTTTTGTGGGTATTGTTACAGACAGTGCCTTTGTTTGGTTTTTCCTCTTACATGGGTTGAATGCATTTCTGTTTTGATTGGTTTCTTTTTTGTTTTGTTTTGTTCTTTCTTTTTTCCCTGGTGATGTGTTTTGAGGTTACCTTGAGGCTTGCATGTAGGAATTCTATGTTTTTTTCCTATTTTATCTTATAGCAAATTTATCCTGAGCTCATTCTGAGCATCCACATTTTTATTCTCCGTTCCTCCTCTCCACTTTTTTTTAAAAAAGGAAAGGTGCAGGCAGGAATGAAGGCAAGCAGAGTCAGGTAGGCAGGAAGAGAGAAGAAGCAGCAGCACTTTATTTATGTTACTTAGTTGTTCATTTGGTTTTCATCCTGTCCCCAGGTCTTGAATTTGGTTCCTTGGCTATGTGGCCTGCACTCTCAGCCAAAGGCAGCTAACTAATCCACTACTCCAGGGCGTGCCTTCCCTACTTTTTATGTTTTTCTGTTTTCTTGTTTTTAAGTGGGGTTTCTTTATACTTTATAAAGCTTCCTTTAGTATTTTTTTTTAGGATTCATTTTGTGGTTATGAATTCCTTTAACTTTTGCTTATCTTAAAAGCTCGTCATTCCTTCAATTCTAAATGATAATTTTGCAGGGTAGGGTATCCTAGATTGGAGATCCTTTTCTTTCAGCCATTTTCATTTCTCAGGTTAGGGAAATTCTCATCTGTTATTTCATCCAGTACCATTTCTGCTCCCTTTTTCCTCTAATCTCTTTCTGGGACCCCTATGATGTGAATGTTGTTCCTTTTGATGTTATCCCATAGTTCTCATATGCTGTTTTCCTTCTTTCTAGTCTTTTATGTCTTTGCTGGTTTACTTGAGTGTATTACTCTGCCCTATATTCTAGCTCACTGATTCTATTGGAGGCTTTATCCTTCCTGTCTCTTGAGTCCTTCTATTGGGTGATTTAGGTCAGCTGTTTTTTTCTTTATTTCTTTGACATTCGTTTTGAGCTGCTTCATATCTTTCTCTTTGTTGTGACTTTCTTTTTCTTCCTCTATTGTTTTCTTGACTTCCATGAGTGTGTTTTTCACTGTTTCCCTAAAGTCATCCTCAGGTAGTGTGTTTATGTCTGTTATGTTCTGGTTTTCCACTGGGGTTTAAATTGGACCCATCACTTCTTATATATTTCTCTGTGTCTTCACTTTGTTTGGCATTCTGTTTTATTTCTATGGGTTAAGTTTCCCTGAAGTGATGACTATGTGTTAGGGTTCAACTTGCTCCAAATAGGCCTGGATCTTGATTTGAACACTGGGAATTCTTTAGTTTCGTGATCTCACCACTGTTTGGCTATGTTGAAGCTATGAGGTGGACTCTGTGTTGTAGCCTGAGACACCAGCCTATAGGGTTGGAGTTTGCTTTTGGGTTGCAGAGCCCTACCCCAATGTCACAGGTCTGATCAGTAAAGTCCACCTGTGGGTTGTTGACCAGAAATTAGCAAACAGGCTTCAGTTCTACCTCCACCAACTGAACAGCACTAGCTGGGTGCTGATGAAGGTTTCTATGTTCTGGGAGACTCTCTTCCTCTGGAGATGCTGTAATCCAGAGACACTTTCTCATGCCCTTAGTTCTGGGGATGGGATTTCTGGTGCGCAGGTGCTGCAGCTCTAGAACATGAATGGCAGAAGGGGAGAGTATTTTCCCAGCTGCCTTCTGGCAGTGGTGGTGTCCTGTACAGATTCCCCTTGGCTATGACTTAGTGGTGACTCAGCTTACTGGGGTGCTGGTCCGGGTGCTAGTCCTCTTTCTGCCCTGCACTGAGACCCTGTCTCCTGGCTCAGTGATCGAGATTCTGCTGGGATGTTCTGATTCTCAGCAAGTCTTTTATCTCAGTTTTTCCCAATGCTCTGCTGCCTCTGCTTTTTTCTCCCCTGGTTTCAGAATCCTAAAACCACGATGTGGTGTCTAAACCAGATGTTGTTGATACCCTTTGTGGTGTCACATGCTGCTGCTGTCTATGTAGGTTTTTTCCATATTGTGTTGGTTCTTCTTTTCCTCAGAGTTTGTGTCTGCTTAATGGTGCGTCCTGGTTTTTCGACGGGGAGGAGGGGAGTGTGGTGTCCTAACAGATTGCCATTTTGGACCAGAACCCCACCCTGCCTTTTCTGGCTTCTAGACACCTCCTACATTCCTTATCATGTCACTTCAACCTCTGCTGTTGAACACTGTGCGTGTTGGCCATTTGTATATTCTCTTCAAAGCAGTGTTTAGTCAAGCTTTTTGTCCATTTTTGTATTTGGAGGGGTTTTTTTTGCAGGGGGAGGGGTGGGGCATTATTTTTGTTCCCTGCTTTCATTTTTAAATTGCTTTACACAATATATTGACTCCATTGGAAACATATTTTAGATATAATTAATGTAAAATTATGTGTTTCAGGTATATTTAATGTGATGATTAAATATTTGTATGTATTTCAAAATGATCACCACAATGTCTAGTTAACATCCATTACCATAGCTACATATTTTTCTTGTGTTAAGAACTTTTAGTATCTACTTTCTGAGCAACTTTCAAAGGTGTCATACAGTAATATTAACTATAGTCTCCATGCTGTACATTGCATCCCCATGACTTGTTTTATAACTGAAGTTTGTGTTCTTGACCACCTTCGCCCATTTGCCCTATCTTCACCCCCGACCCCTCCACTTCTGGCAACTACTAATTGTTTGTCTTTCCCTGTATAAGTCTTGTTTCGTTTAGTTTACTGTACTCAACTGAATTTGCAACTTTTGCAAATGGCAAAATTTCATTCTTTTATGGCTGAAAAAATAGACACACACGCACATGCGTATTTATGCATGTGCGTGTGTATCTAATATTTTCTTTATTCAATCATCCATTGATGAGCACTTAGGTTTTTTCCATGTTGTGATTATTGTAAATAATGCTACAGTGAACATGGGGGTGTAAATATATTTTCAAGTTTACTGTTTTTTATTTTCTTCAGATAAATACCCAGAAATGAACTTGTTGGATTATATAGTACTATTTTTAATTTTTTTTAGGAATCACTATACTATTTTCCTTAGTGATTGCATCAATCTATATTGGTAAAGATTTCATATATTAACATTTGTTATTTCTTGTCTTTTTTATAGTAAGCATCTAATAGTTGTGAGATGATAGCTTATTGTGGTTTTGATTTGTGTTTTCCTGAAGATTAGTGACGTTGAACTTCTTTTTATAATACCTATTGGGCATTTTCTGTCATGTGGAAAACGTCTATTCAAATTTTCTCAATTTTTAGATTTTCTTGCAATTAAGTTCTTTATAAACTTTGAATACTCCGTAGAAGACAGAGGATTTGCAAATATTTTCTTCCATTCAGTAGATTGCCATTTCATTTTGCTGATGATTTCCCTTTTTAGAAGCTCTTAAATTCGATTTAGTTTGACATTTTAATTTTGTTTTTTGTAATCTGCTTTTGATGTCAAATTGGAAAAAAAAGACATTTCTAAGACCCATGTCAGTGAGCTTATTTTTTCTTCTAGGAGTTTTATGGTTTTAAGTTTTATATTTGCCATTAATTCATTTTAAGTTATGTGTATGATGTAAGATAGTGGTCCAGTTTCATTCTTTTGCACATGGCTGTGAAGTTTTCCCAACTATTAAAGAGATTTTCCTTCTTCCATTGTATTTTCTTGACTCCTTTGTTGTAAATGAGCCTGTATTCTGGTCTAGTGATATGTGTATCGATTTTTATGCCCATCCATACTGTTTTGATTATTATAGCTTTGTAAAGTAGCTTGAAATCAGGGAACTTGATTTCTGCCAGCTTTCTTCTTAAAATTGCTTTGGCTTCAGTGTCTTTTGGGGTTCCATACAAATTTTAGGATTGATTGTTCTGTTTCTGTGAAAAATGCCATAAGGGGTTTTGATAGGGATTGCATTGAGTATATAGATTGTTTTGGGTGATACAGCCATTTTAATTATATTATTTCCTCTAATCCACATACAGAATAAATATACATTTATTTGTGTCTTGAATCTCTTTTATCAGGGTCTTATAGTACAGGTCTTTCACTTCCTTGGTTAAATTTATTCCTAGGGTTTTTTTTTTTTTGATGAAGTTTGATTTTTGTTTTGTTTTTAAAGGAAAGGTGTAAGCAAGAATGAAGGTGAGTAGGCAGGTAGGCAGAAAGAGAGAGGAGAAAGAAACGTTTTAGTTTAATTTAGCTGTTCACAATGGTTGTTTTCCCCAGGTCCGGGACTCAAACCCAAGGGTATGCGCTTGCTCCTTTGGAGGCAGTTGACCTAATTGCTGCTCCACCAGGATGCTCCAAATTTGATTGTTTTAGTTTCTCTTACAGTTCACTATTAGAGTATAGAGAAGTAATGAATTTTTGTATATTGATTTTGTATCCTGCAACATTGCTGAATTTACCTAACATCTTGGGTTTATTCATTATGATTTTTGCTATGTAGTATATCATCTGCCAATGGTGACATGTTCACATCTTGAAAGGAGACATTTTTTAATTTATACTTGATTTACTTTCTCCACATCTTGATTTTCCTTTGTAGTATTATTCTATTTAACTCATATTTTTTTCTTTAAAGTGATTTAAACGGTAGTTTATAATAAGTGATTATGTAAGAGCTTTGCCCTAGAGGAACCAAGTGGTGATTAATGCTTAGAGAAAGAGAAGTTACCTTGCATCCCCTGTGCCTCGGACTGTGTAGAGCCCAAGGACCCAGATTTGATATCTGGGTGTGTGAGGGAGGGGCAACTAAAATTAAATAAATGTGCTTACTCGTTATTTTCCTTTCTTTCTCCTTCCCTCTCTCCTCCTTTCCTAAAAATGCTTCTTTCTCTTCTCCTTTCTTTAAAAATAAAGTAATGTTACATTAATAAAACTTCTCTTTTAAAAGATCCTCTTAACTTTGTTATTTGGGGCTGGTATTTTTTCGGTCAATTTTTTCCTATCTGTTTTCAATCACCTAGGATTTTCTCATACTTTCTTACCTGCAGTTTTTTACCTTTTTTGTTATTTAGGACTGATCATTTGTCATTGCAGTGGGGCCTTAGACTGAAAGGATATAGTTGTGTGTTCCTCCTACCATATTAAGTCAGATACATCCGTGTGTTGTTTTTAGAAGGTTGGATTGTTTTTATCTGTCTGATGAGGTTTCACTTCTATTTAAAGTATGAATTATTTCATAATTTTTTAACTATCTTAAACAATATACAGTTACTGCTTGCCAGTTGCTATTCATTTTTCTGTTTTTAAAAAATGTGTTTGTTTCATTCATTTATTGCACTGCATGTTTTTAGGAAAATAGGTTCACACCTCAATGTGTATATCACATCACACCTACCAGCAGAGTTCTAGTGATTCTAGGCACTATTGTAAGTATTATCAATATTAATCCACTTCATCCTTTAAATGCTTATAGTACCACATGAACTATCACTTCTTTTTAATTTTTTAAAAATTTTTTAAAGAGAGGAAAGAAGGGAGAGTAAAAAGCATTTTAAAGGAGGCACTTTTCATTTATTTGTTTTGGTCGTTTCCCCTGGTTGTCGAACCTGGCTCTTTGGTTTACATGGTCAAAGCCCCAGTCGCAGTCCTAGCACCTGCGCTACCAGGGCGGGCCTCTTCTTTCTCTCTAATTAATAAGGAAGTTGAGCCGCAAAGGAGTTAAGGTTACATAGCTGATTAAGTAATAGAGCCTGGATTTAAACCCAAGCATCCTGATTTCAGCTGTCATGGTCTTAACTATTCTACGATGGCTGTCTCTTCTGTGTCATTCCTCTTTTTTGAGTGCTTTTTAGATCTGCATTTCCCCATGCTTTCCTGGGAGCTCACTATTAGCATATCTTTATTGAATGTGCACTCTGGGCGAGACATTATTGGTGATACAACAATGGCCACAAAAAAAGAAAATGCCTCCTCTCATGGATTTGCATTTAGTTGGGGGAGACAGGATTGTTTTTCATAGGTCAATCTCTTAAAAACTGAAATTGACTGTGTGTATGTGTGTGTGTGTGTGTGCGTGTGTGTATTTATTTTATTTATTTATTTATTTATTTATTTATTTATTTATTTATTTATTTATTTATTTATTTTTGGTCAACATACCACATTTGATAATAATGGTGCATCAGATAGATGCTGCTGTATAAAGTGGTGTCTCACATTAACCTACGGGCTTATTCAGGACTATTTTAGGGAATGATAGCTTCGGAGGAGAGGGGAAAGGGAAGAAGCAAGTTTATGTAGGAAAAAATAAAGTTGCCCTTAAGTCTCAGCAGGAACCTCAGTTGACCCTCTAGGGAGTTTTGAAGATTAGTCAACACTTAAGAACTTTCCTGAGTCACTTCTGGAACCTTTATTCCCCCACACGGAGTCAGTCATTGGTTGTGGGATGCTTCAGGTAGGGGCAGCACTCCTAGCAGCTAGAATAATAAGTGTTGCATTGCTCATGGAGTCTTCTAGGGCTGAGCGCAGGAAGGGAGATCAAATCATAGTCTGCACCATGAGTGTCGTCAGGAGATTTGAGTTGAATTCATAGTGTTTCCTAACTGTGAGAATCTGGCAATTTTAAATATACCTTTGGGTGTGCCGTGATGAAGTAGTAGTTGGGTCAACTGCCTCTGGCCCAGAGTGTGGTCCACATACATCCCAAGGACCTGGGTTCACATCCTGGGCTGGGGAGAACAACCAAGATGTACAACTAACCTCTCTGTTTAAAAAAAAAGAAAGAAATATGCCTTTGTGTCTTGATTTTGAATCTATAAAATAGGTGTTTATAAAGAAAGGAAGCATAGACAGTCATATTTCCTTGTCAAAAGTACATTTTCTGGGAGATAGGTTTCTCCTAGAAAATATTCTTCTACATTAAATCAAGGAATAGTTGATTCTCTATTATGTTAATAGTTATATGAATATATTAAAAATGCAAGAAGAATTTTTGTCTTCCAGTTGTGAATAATTCCTATGAGGCTGTTATCAGAATATGATGCATTAAATAACAAGATAAAACAGATTTTGAAGTATAGACCATTGAACTTATGTAGTTAAAGGTTCTGAGTTTTAAATTTAGGGAGTGGCAGGATTAAATTTAGATGATCAAGGTGTACGTGTGTAGGTGTAGACAAATTTTAATAGAATATTGTATTGGTAGTGGTGCAGTCAGTCACATTGAGACTAGAAATTAGAACCAATAGGTGCACCCTGGTGGCCTAGTGGTCTAGTACTCCTGGGAGCAGTCCCACGTACATCCTGGGTTCAGGGTTGAAGATCCAAGGCTAGGGGAGCAACCAGTGCAAGCAACTAAATTCAAATAAATCAAACTCTTCTGCTTCCTCTCCCTTTAAGGAACCTGCACCTTTCCTTTAAGGAAAAGAAAGAGAAAGAGCTAATTATCGGAAGTCTTCAATACCATACAGAGAGCTAGAATTACAGATTCAATAGTTCCCTACATAGAGATAATAGTTAAAACACTGAATGTGAATTAGGTTTCAGAGAATGAATATGAGAGAGTGTAAAGAATGTCTTGTGGCTGAAGACAAAAAGAGACTAAGATGCATGCTGGTGGAGCATTGGTAAGTCATTTGTCTCCAAACGAGCTAGCCACACACCCCTCTGGGTTCAGGTCCTGGTCCTGGGAGGAAGCAACCAGTGGGAGCAACTGAATAAAATAAATAAATAAAATGCTTCTTCCTACTGCCTGCCTGCCCACTCACCTTCATTCCTGCCTGCACCTTTCCTTAAAAAAGAGAGAGAAAGAGTGAAAGAGAGACTTATGTATTCAGAATTGTAGAAGAGCATCCTGCTATGAAAGCCAGGGAGTTCTAAGAGGTATGGGTAGAAAGCTATGAGATGCTGAGAAAGAAACAATAACCAAGAAAAAGCCATTTAATTTTCATGCTTTGCTCTCTGTTTACCTTTTTTTTTTTTTTCAAATGAAAGGTATAGACAGGAGTGAAGGTGAGTAGGCAGACAGGCAGGAAGGGAGAAAAGGAAGAAGGAATTTATTTTATTCCCATTTTAGTTGTTCACATTGGTTGTTTTCCTTCAAACCCGGGACTTGAACCCAGGGGTACATGGCCTATGTCCTTCAGAGGAGATTGACCTAACCACTGCTCCACTAGCGCATGCCTTGTTTTAGTTTTTATTTCATTTATTTCCACTCTGATCTTTGAGATCATACAAATGTTTATTGCATTTGGAAGGATGACTATGGCTGATTACTGTGTGGAGAATAAATCATAGAAGCCTTCTCATGGCTCGTTGGAGAAGCCCCAGGACTCTGCTTTACAACATTTTATTTCAGTTTTAAATCTTAAAGCAAATAGCTGCTAGGTAGATTTATTTAAATACTTGTTATCTAGCTAACATAATACAAAAATGAATACATATGTCTATTCCTGTTTTTTTACACCTACCGTATAATATGTATTGTTACTATTTTTTTAAACCCGGAACAGGTAGACTAGGTATTTATTATGAATCACAATATCACAGGTTTATGAAAAAATGCTCAACATCATTGGCCTTTAGAGAAATGCTATTTAAAGCCAAAATGAGACATCACTACACACCCCCTAGAATGGCTAAAACTTTAAAGACTTCTTATATAAGTGTTGGTAGAGATGTAGAATAATTGAAACTCTCCTGCACTACTACTGGAAAGGTAACATGGTATATTAACTTTGAAAAAGAGTTTGATAGTTTTTTTTTTAATTATTTCTTTCTATACTTCCTTAATTTACATACATTTCAAAAGAGTTAAACTTGAACAATATGGTGGATATATAGATAATCATTATATTATTGTTAGACATGTTTAATGTATAGTATATATGTTATATATTTGTTTTATTATTGTACATTGCTATATGCTTTTTAGGATATTGAATTCACACCTCAATCTCTGTGCATTTCACACCAGACCCACCACCAGAATTCTAGTTTCCTTTACCACTCCTTATTTTTTATTTTGTTTTGATTTTTTTTTCAAGCCAAGAAGAAAGCATAATTTATCACATTTTTTATTTCAAAAGAAGCTCAGGAGAATACAATATATTGACTATTTCTAAAACAATTAAACTTTAAAATGAATATAGTAGAATATATAAAAATTCATAGTGAAAGCTTGAGTCACAATACCTTAATTTAGAAAAGTTAAAAATTGGAATTATCAAGAAGAATAAGGTAACTAAAAGAAAAACCTCAGCATGATGAAAGTAAAATAAAAAATTTTTGGATAGCATTATCTTTTCAAGCAAAACAATACCAATACAGGCTTTGGACATAAAAGATAAATTTGAACCTTGGCTCTGACACTTGTGTGCTATATAACCTTAGGAGGCAGATTTCTTAGTTTTGGTTTTCTCATCTGTAAAATAGGGATAAGATCTACACCATAGGCTTATCTTAAATTTAATTAATATATGCCAAGTTCTTGACTAGCCCCCACAGAATAATCATAAGCCAAGAAATTGAAGAAGTAATCAAGTCTCCCTAGAAACAAAAGCCCAGGACCAGATGGCTTTTCCAGTGAGTTTCACCAAATCCTTAGAGAAGAATTAATACTCATTCTACCCAAACTCTTCCAAAGCATTGAAGAACAGGGAATACTCCCAAACACTCTTCACGAGACCAACATCACACTGGTACCAAAAGATGACAAAGACGTCACTAAGAAAGAAAATTACAGACCAGTATCTCTAATGAACATAGATGAATAGGTCTAATAGACCTGTGGGGTTTCTCTATACCTTATATAGCAACTTTTAGTATGGTTTATAGAACTGGTTTTGTGGTGATAAATTCCTTTAACTTTTGCTTATTGGAAAAACTTTTTATCATTTCTTCAGTTCTGAATGATAATCTTGCAGTGTATAGTATCCCAGTCTTTTCAGTATATCATGCCATTCCCTCCTGGCCTGTGGAGTTTCTGTTGAGAAATCCACTGATAATCTTATGGACAATCCTTTGTATTTTATCTTTTTTTTTTGACACTCTGATGACAATGTGTCTAGGTGTAGGTCTGCTTGGGTTTCTTTTATTAGGGACTCTGAAGTTTCCTGGGACTGGAGACTTGCTTCGTTCTTCATGTTAGGCAGACTCTCAGCAATTATTTCTTCAAATACAGTTTCTGCCCCTTTTCTCTCTGTTCTTCATCTAGGACTCCTATAATGCAAATGTTATTTCTTTCGATGTTGCCAGAGGTCTTGAATGCTATCTTCATTTCTTTGCCTTCTTTTGTTTCTGCTGGTTTGGTTGAGTGCAATCCTCTACCCTATCTTCTAGCTCACTGATTCTGTTGGAAGCTTCATCCATCCTATTCTTGAGTCCCTGTATTGAATTCTTTAGGTAGGCTATTGTGTTCTTTATTTGTTTGACATTCATCTTGAGCTGCTTCATTTCTTCTCTCTTTTTTATTGTTCTCTTTTTCTTTCTCTATTATTTTCTTGATTTCCATGAGTATTTTTATTACTGTTGCCCTAAATTCATTCTCAGGCAGTTGGTAGACATCTGTTGTATTTAGATTTTCCTTTGGGTTTTTGATCGTTTCCATCATTTCATGTATATTTCTCTGTGTCTTTGCTCTTTTTGGCATTCCGTTTATGTTTCTGTGGGTTAGGTTTCCCTGCAGTGATGTCCTTGTGTAGGGTATTGACTTGCACTGAGTAAGCCTGGATCTTGATTTTTGACCCTGGGATTTCTTGAGTTTTGTGGCATTACCGCTGGTTGGATTTGTTGAAGTTCTTATGTGAGTTTTCCATTACTGCCTGAAAGTTCAGTCTGTGGGATTGAATTTCGTGTTGGGCGGATGCAGAGCCTTCCCCCAGCATCCCAGCTATTGGCCCACAATTGGCAATCAGGCTGTAGTTTCACCTACATTCACAAGGTGATGGTCGTGGGAACATTGACTCTCCCTCTGGGAGACTCTTCTTCCTTTAAGCCTAAGGGTGGGATTTCTCTTGGGTTGGTCCTGCAGCTCTGGGGTAATATGACGGGAGGGAGTAGGGGTGGCTGATTCCCCTACCTGTCTTCTGGTTATGGTGGCACCCATCAGATTTTTCTTGCCAGGCCCTTCATTCAAACCACCTAGGTTCTGGTGCCTCTTCCACCCTCTGCCTAGACCCTCTCCCCTAGCTCCGTGTCCTGCTCCTGCTGGGCGGGCTTTCTGCTGCTTTCGAGATTTCTGGGAGGACTGGTTCTTCCCAAGTTCTACCCCTTCTGCCGTGACTAGAATCCTGAGTCTGAGTCTGCAGTGTAGCTCTGAACCCATATTTTTTCACCTACCTTTTGTTGTCGCCATTGCTGTTGTGTCTTTATAGCCTCTGCCTGCTTTTCCTGGTGTTTGTTTCTGGAAAATAACTGAATTTCTAGTTGCTCTGTGGGGGAGGACATGAGTCTCACTCCTACCAGGTTGCCATCTGTGCTGAAAGTCTGTATTATATTTTAAAACCAGTTTTGATAAACAGGAATTCTTGTAGAACAAGTTGAAAATGAAGGTGAGATCTAAAAATCATGCCATGGCTTGTCATGGTCGTCGAATGGTTAAGCTCACCCTATGCCATCCACATCCCAGGGACCAGGGTTTGCTTCTTGGGGCTGGGGAGAACAACCAACATGAACAGCTAAATAAAAGAAATCAAATACTGTTTCTTCCTGCTTGCACTTTTCCTTTAAAATAAATGAATAAACAAACAAAATAGATACCAGGCTGTAGGAAGACTGGTTGACCATTTTATGTTTGATGAATCTGTGGAAGTCGTCAGGGCTTAGGAAGAGGACAGATCATTGTCATTATTGAAGAGGAATCTCTCTATATCTCTACAAAGGATAACTCTTAGGTAGTGGATATCTGGGACTAGTAATAGGAATGATTTTAGTAAATATAGTTAGGGTGCACTTCCTAAATTAGGAGGGGAGATTGAATTAAGTTTTCTCACAAATCTGCTATTTTAATTTTTTAAAGCACTTTTTATTTATTTTGTTCAGTTGTTCATCATTGGTTGTTTCCCTGACCTTGGGTCTCGAACTGAGGACCTTGGAGTGTATGGGGAGTGCTCCTGGTTTAACCCACTAGGCCGCCACTTTTTTTATTTTTAAGAATTTTTTGATGTTGTTATTTTTTATTTCACAGAGATACGTGCTGAAAGCAATGCATATGAATGCACACAAAATAGCTGAAGTTCTTCAGATTGTCAGGCATTTGACTAATATGTAGAGCACTATTAGTTGTAATCATTCTCAAACTTAAAACTCATTTTCTTTTCCAGGGATATCATGATAACACATTTTGAACCTTCAATATCTTTTGAGGGCCTTTGCAATGAAGTTCGAGACATGTGTTCTTTTGACAACGAACAGCTTTTCACCATGAAATGGATAGATGAGGAAGGTACGTGGTAAAGAGAAGGCTGCCCTTGTAAGCATTTGATTTCAGATACTATTCTGTCATTGTTTTTAAAATATAATGAAAGTGTTAATATAAAGAGAGAAAGGTATATTAAAACTTAGATGTCATGCTTTTATTTTCTTTAGTTATTTAAATTAATTGTATCAAAGAGCATGCTCTTTGTTCTTTTTAAACAAGCCAAAATGGGGTGAAATTAACTTGGCTTTGTTTCATATTAAGTTAAATATTCATCAAATAATTTTGCTTTTTTTTTTTTCAGGGAAGGCGTAGGCAGACAGGAAGAGAGGCAGAAGAAGCACTCTACCCATATTTATTTAGCATTGGTTGTTCCCTCTAGCCTTGGGGACTTGAACCTGGAACTTCGGGATGTATGTGGTACTGCTCCCAAAGTGTACTAGTCATATAGGCCACACCCAAATAGTGTTATGTTTTACTTTAGGTTTGAATATGTGCCGTCTTTTCAATAATTTGACAGTATTTTTTTAAGTTGATTTTTATTGTGAAGGAAATGTTATATAGATGGTGTGCCCTGTTGGCCCAGCAGATAAGGCCATCAGATGAGGTCCACACCCATACCAAGGACCCAGGTTTCAGACCTAGGCCTAGGAGAACTACTAAGATGAACGACTGAATACCAATAAAGTGCTTCCTCTTATCTCGTCCTGTCTGCCTATCTACTTGCCTTCAGTCCTTCCTGCATCTTTTCTTTAAAAAAAAAAAAAAAGAAAATGTTGTTAAGTGATTTCAACAACCATTATTTCGAAGGGGTGGCAGAAATTTGATACTCTAGTGACTTTCACTCAGAAAACAGTCACTGAATAGCTGTGTGGTGAAAACAGGCATTCTCTATCCTCACAACATAGTTTCATAGGGAGATGGACTTGTGAATAACAGATATGATACATTGGAATGTAAAAGCATGGAGGCCTCAGAATGCAAAAGAAGTAGCATCTACATCAGCCTGACATGCTGGCAAAATGTGAACTAAATCTCTAAAAAGACTAATAGTTTTTGACCTTTGTTTTAAGTAGGTTTTTGAATGGAAAGAGGAGAGGGAAAAGAATTTACAGTGAGTAAGCTAGTAAAAGGCACAGAGGTATGAAGAATATGATGTGTTAGGAAGAACAACAAGTCACTAAATCTAAAGTGTGGTGAGTGCTAAAGTATAAATTTGGACTACAGCCTTGCTATTCAAAGTCTGGTTTCTGGAATTTATTAAAAAGGGGCACTTGTAGGACCCATCACATTCTACTAAATTAGAATCCACATTTCCACAAGATCCACAGGTGAGTTGCAAGCATAAGACCATATCCCCAAAGACTTTGCAAACCACATTAGGCTTGACTTTACATGATGGAGTACAATTGAAGTAAAGTTAAACAATATATCCATAAATATACTCATTTTATGTTTTCTGTAAATTATAATACAAATGGAATTTCATTATAAGGAATTGCAATATAATATTTAGCTCAATATTTTAGGCCCATTTTTATTTTCCCTGATATGAAGAGTCTTGGAAAAATGTATCAGCTCCAAGTTACAGGTAAACTCAATCTCATTTTCATTTTTTAAAGACATTTAAGAAAGTTTCTCTAAAGTAATCCACATTCACTATTTGAGGGAAAAAGTACAAATATTTATGAAATTGAAAAAGAAGGCAGTTTGAAAAAGGAAACCATGGTAATAACTTAGTATATATTCTTCTAAATATTTTCTAATCATGTGCAAACATGGATGATTTCATACATTGTTTATAAGCAGTTTTGGAATGAATTAATATACAAACTGTCAAACAATATTTTTCCTTTTTTGTATGTATTAGACATTTTCATTTCAGTGTTTACATAAATTTGCCTTTTTTAAAAAAATCAGTTTACCTCTTACATTTACCTTTTGTTGAAGGTGCGTTGCACTATTAACATTGCACATGTAAGTTTAAGTTTATACATGATCAATATCCAACAAACCAACATGTATATATGATAAGTTCACAGTCAACTGTCCAGTTCTATCCTTCACCGTGTAATTGACCTCTCTTACCCAATTTGCCCCTCCACCCTCTGCCCTTTTTTGTCACTACTGATTTAATTTTGTAGACTAAAAGCCTACTTTTGTTTAATTTGGTTCGTTTATTTGTTTGGTTTCTCTGTATACCATACATGAGTGAAATAATGTGATATTTGCCTTTCTCCTTTTGAATTATTTCACTAAGCATAATTCCTTCTAGGTCAATCCATGGTGTTGCAAAGTTCCAGGATTTCTTTTTCTTTTTACAACTGTAGTGTTCTGTTATGTGTATATATCACATCTTTTACATTCATCTGTTGATGGATACTTAGGTTAGCTCCAACTCTTGACTTGTGAATAGAGTTCAGTAATCACAGGGGTGCATATCTATCTTCAAAGTAGCATTTTAATGTTTTTTGGGTCAGTACCTCAAAGTGAATAACAGAATTGTATGGATTTGTATTTTTGCTTTCCATAATGGTTACACCAGTTTATTTTCCCACCCACAGTACACAAGAATACCCTTTTCTTTGTGTCCTTGCCAACACTTGTTTCCAGCCTTTTGGTTAGTAGTCACTCTCACAGGTGTGAAATATCTCCTTGCTTTGCTGATAACTTGAAAGCAAGTTAATCTCCAGCTCATTACAATGGTCCACATTTTCACTCCTCCCCTTCTTCCCCATTTCTTTTCATTTTATAAAAATTCCTTATTTATTTATTTTTTTTTGCAAGACTGATTTAGTGGTAATGAATTCCTTTAAGTTTTGTTTTTCTGGAAAGCAATTTATCACTCCTTCAATTCTAAGTGATAACCTAGCAGGGTATTATATTCCTGGCTGGAAGTTCTTTCAGCACTTTGAAAATATTGTGCCATTGCCTCTGACTTGTAAAGTTTCTGTGGAGAAATATGCAAACAATCTTTTTGGAGTCCCTTGTATATGACTCATTTTTCTCTAGCTGCTTTAGAGATTCTTTAGTTAGAATTTTTGTCATTTTTATTATAATGTGTCTTGGTATGTGTCTGTTGGGGTTTGTTTGAAACTTTTTGAGTTTCCTTCCCCATGCAAGGGTGTTCTCAGCTATTTCTTCTCTTACAGTTCCTGTCCTCTCTCTGCTCCTTCTGTAACCCTTCTGATGTGAATGTTGTTTCTCTTAATATTTTCTTATTCTATCTTTATTTCTTTAAATTCTTTTCTCTTTGCTGGTCTGCTTGTATGCTTTCCACTGACCTATCTTCTAGCTCACTGATTCATTTGGAAATACCTGCCAATATATTGTATTTTTCAGTTCAGTTATTGTATTCTTTAGCTCTATGAATTTTCTGTTTGGAACTTTCTCATATTTTATCTGTCTTTGTTTTAGATCCTATTTGTTGATTCTAATTTCAGTGAGCACTATTAACACCGTTGCTTTGATATCTTCTTTTGGTAGTTTACTTAATTCTGTTGCATTAGAATTTTTCTTTGGGGTTTGTCTTGATCCATCATTTGGACCAAATTTCTCTGTCTCTTCATTTTGTTTGGTTTTTATATCTGAGGATTAGGCTAAAAGGCTTTCTCTGCCTGTCTTGATTTTTGTTAGGATTTCAGGTTATAGAGTAAGATGGATATGGGAGACTGGAGGCTTTAAGCAGTCCGATGGGTTCAGCAGTGACCTTTAGGGTGGGGAGGGACAACAGATCTTTCTGGAGATCCTCCCTGAGAAAGCCAAATTGAAGGCTCCACAAACAGCTTTACAGGAAAGCATTCAGCTCTATGTTCTGGATTGTGAGCTCTGGCTACCTGCTACTAACCTGGGTGATTGTTACTCTAGTGTCTGAGAGAACTGTAACCACAGGGATAAAATGTCCCGCAGCTCCAAATACTGCTGATGTCCTAGGGGCAGAGATTTCACCCTCTGACCCCATTCCAGTACTGGTACTTGACAGACAAAAGAGCCTGGGGAGGATACCCAGCAGAATCTCTGTTTGCTGGAGGGCTGTTGTTCTTTTTTATTCTTCCCACTGAAGTTTTTGATTCAACAAATGAAAATTTGTCAGGTCTGTGCACATTTCATTCCCCTGCTCTCCTATGTTCTCTGCTCTCCAGTGTGTACTGTTTTCCAAAGGAAAGACCTCGTGTTTTCAACACCAGGATGAAAGTGTTCCCCACTCTGAAGCAGTTCCCAGGTGTTGGTATATCTTGACTTTTTCTACTCTTTCTGATATTTTCTATCCCTTCTCCTTATGGAGATGTTGATCCCATAAACCTCAGTTCATTTTCAAAGGCCCTAGTTTGCATCTAGATTTTTTTAAAATTTATTTTTATTGTAATTATTCTACACACTAAAATAATTTCCTATGTATAGGGCCCCCATTTCTTAGATTTCAACATACCATGCCCTCCCCAAATCACCAAGTGTCCTTCCCCATTGTCCAGTGGGCTCCACCACCATTTACCTCCACCCGCCCCATTCCCTTTTGGTAACTTCAATTCTGTTGTAAATGTTTGAGTTGGTTATGTTTCATCTGTTCTTTTGTTTTGTCTATTCACATTCCACTTATAAGTGAGGTTATCTGGTATCTATCATTCTTTTGACTTGTTTTACTTAGCAATCTCCTCTACTTCTGGTCATGTTGATTCAAATGACAGGGTTTCGTCTCTTCTAAGGACTGTGTAGTATTCCATTGAATATATGTACCACATCTTCTTTATCCATTCATCTGATGTTGGGCACTTAGGTAATTTCCAGTTCTTAACTATTGTGAACAGGGTCCCAATAAACATGGGGATACCTACATCTCTGCAGATGGGTATTTGTTGTTTCTAGACTTCGAATGATAACCAGCCTCTCAAGTATAAGGTGATATCTCATTGTTGTTTTGATTTGCATTTCCCTGATAGCCAGCAGAGTGGGAACATCATTTTCATGTGCCCTTTGGCCATCTGTATATCTTCTTCAGAAAAGTGTCCCTCCAATTTCTCCTCCCATTTTGATTGGATTGCCTGTTCTTCTGTTGTTGAGTTTTATGAGTTCTTTGTATATTTTAGATATTAAGCCTTTGTCAGAAGTATCGAATGCAAATCTCTTCTCCCAGTTAGTAGGTTTTCTTTTGGGTTTGGTGATGTTTTCTTTTGTTGTGAAGAAGCTCCTTAGTTTGATTTAGTCCCAATTTTTGTTTCCCTTGATGGTGGAATTGAGTCCCCAAAGACTTCTCTATGACTGATGTGATGGAAAGTCTTTCCTATGTTGTCTTCTAAGAGCCTTATGGTTTCTGGTCTTGTGTCCAAATCTCTAATGCATTTTGAGTTATTTTTTGTGAATGGTATTAGAGAATAGTTTAGCTTCATTCTTTTGCATGCAACTGTCCAGTTTTCCCAACACCATTTGTTGAAGAGACTTTCCTTCTTCCATTGAATGCTTTGGCTCCTTTGTCATAGAGTAACTGATTGTATGTGAGTGGGTCAGTTTCTGGTGATTTGATTCTATTCCACTGATCTGTGCCCCTGTTATTATTCCAGTACATACCATTTTGATTACTAAGTTTTGTGATATAGTTCACAGTCTGGTAGAAGTGTGATCCCTGCAGATTCTTTCTTTTTTCTAATGATTGCTTTGGCTGTTCAGGGTCTTTTATTTTTCCATACAAATTTTAAGATTTTTTTGTTCTATTTCCTGGAAATAAGCCTGTGGGAATTTAATGGGGATTGCATTAAACCTGTATATATTGCTTTGGGTAGATTGGGGTTTTGATGTGTTGGTGGCGAGTAGGTAGTTCAAGATCTTGCTAAACTGCCATCTTGGGTAGACCATAAAAATTTACATTTTTTTCTTTTTAAACACTGAATAGTGTTTCATATTGTAGATATTTCATCATCTATTTAAGCCTGTTGATGGACATTTGGACTTTTCCAGTATTTCACTACGAAAAGCAGTATGTAATACATGTTTTTATATATAACCTTATGCTATCTTAAGGGACTTGGTGTGTAGAAAATTTGCAGTTTCATGATAAAAATTTTGATAGCTAGTGACAGTTTGCTATCAGAAAAACATTAAACCAATTTATGGCATATCTACATTGAATGAGAACATTCTTTCACTCTTGCCTTCACCAAACTCAGATATTATGAGTCTTTAATATTTTTGCAAATATAATAAGTTAAATACTTAGTATTTTAAATTTGCATTATCTAAGAGTAAGACTATCTTCACCTATGCTACTGTTTTACCTAATCTTTCACAAAATTTATTTAAATATTCTTAGTTATAATTGTGGATATCTCATTATGTCTTCTGCCTGAAATAAAATTATAAGGGCACAGTACACAGTATATATTTACTATTAATAAGCTAGATTTTTTTTTCCCTGAACCAGTGTTATTCTCATTTTAATCCTGTCCTTATCATCTTATGCCATTTATTTGTTTTGAGTGTTTTGTCAGTGTTTTTCAAATGGTGTGCAAAGAAATCACTAGATAATGCATTTTTATTATTAATTTATAAATATTACCCTTGTACTTTGTGTTGTCTTTACCTGGAACATTCTGGTCCCTAATTGTCACATGATTGTCCCTTATCATTTGTCATTCCTCCAAAGAGCCTCTTATCACATGTATCTTATTTGTATGATAAAAGTAAGAGCTGAGATCTTGTCTCTCACCGTGAAGCTCTAGTGCCTAGGGCTGTGCTCAATAGTAGCATGTTCAAATATTTTTTTAATAGTATGAAAAACTAGTAGCCCACATGACATGGTATCTTTTTTTTTAATTTATTTAACTTTGATTTACAAAATAATATGTTTAGATGTATAGGTATTAATCATATACATAACACACTTGCCTACCACGAAATTACGCGTAGATTTGCACCACTCTCCATTGGACTCCCCACTATCATTTGCTTCTACTCTCCTACCCTTTTCCCCTCTGGTAACCCGAGTTCTATTATCAGTGTCCAAGGATTGGGTTTTATTTTGTTTTTTACTTTGTTTCTTTATATGCCACATGTAAGTGAGATCAATGCCACATGTGAGATCATTTGTCTTTCTCCTCCTGGTTTATTTCACTTAGCACAATCCCCTCTAGTTCCATCCATGTTGTCCCAAATGTCAGAATTTTATATTTTGTTAGGACCGTGTAGTTTTCCATTATGTATAAATACCAAATCTTCTTTATCCATTCTCCTATTGATGAGCACTTAGGTAGTTTCCAATTCTTGGTTGTTGTGAATAATGCTACAATAAAATGTGAGTGCATATGTCTCTGCAAGTTAGTGTTTTTTTGTGTATTTGGGCAAATACACAGTAGTGGGATGATGGGCTCATGTGGAATTTCCGTTCTCAATTTTTTGAGGAATCTCCATACTGCTTTCCATAATGAATGCACCAATTTACACTCCCACCAACAATGTACAAGGGTTCCCTTTCTCTGCACCCTCACCAACATTTGTTGTTTCCTGTCTTTTGGATAGTCATTATCATTGACGTGAGGTGATTTCTTATTTCTGTTTTGATTTGTATTTCCCTAAAAAGAGAGGAGGAGCATCTTTTTATGTGCCTGCTGGCCATACATATGTCTTGGGAGAAATGTCTATTCAGATCTTCTGCCCCTCTTTTGATTGGGTTCCAGGATGTCATTTATGTAGTTATTGCAGATTTAAGCAATGGAAGTTGCTTTTTTCCTGAACATATTAGTATATTTCAGTTAGCATATTCACATAGTAAATTAAATTTATTTCATGAAAGTCTTATTTCTTTATAATGCAAGTCAAGTTTCTTTCAGTTGCTGTTAAATTTTATACTTTCACCAGTAGCATGTGCATTTTCATTCTTTTATGTTCTATAAATGACTGTAAAAGAAAAAGTTGAGAATGTAGGGATTTATAAAGGGTGGAGGATTGTATTATTTGGATATAGGTCTTTAATTCATTGTCCTATTGGCTTCAGTAGATGAAGTGTTTGGAAATATAAATGAGTATAAAAAGTATTGACATAGTCGTGCATATTTCTGAACCCTGAGAGGTTAAATGTCTTCCTGACTTGCCTTATAAGGTCAGATGTGTACATTTGGTTGTTGGGGGAGTGGAGGAGTTGCAGGTTTGGGCTGTGGGTGGTGACATTGAGTGCCAAAATGTAACAGAGCCATAGTTAGCCTGGTAAGAAATATTCTTATATGTGATGTTTTCTGGACATCTTTAGTCAGATGTAATTTTAACTAGTGTGTTAAGAACTAAAATAGTAAATGATTTTCATACTTGTCCTTTATCATTCAATACTACATTGACAGTGTGTAGTCAGGTTGGAAAAAAGTAGTGAGGGGAAACCTTTTGACTCAGTGTAATACTCAGTGCTCTTTCTGTTTCTTAGATACTGGTAATTATGGCTTCAAACTGAGAGTTGAAAAATGAAAGTATCATTCAGGAAAAAAAAATCTAGGTACTCTTGAACTGATTTTGTTTTTTAATTAGTATTTTTCTTCTGCTTTGGGAACTTTCGTTTACATTTCTTGTAGTGCTTGTTTGCTAGTGACAAATTCTTTCAGCTTTTTCATGTTTTATTTCACCTTAAAAAAGCTTCTTTCTTGAGGTATAATTGATGTATAATCTGTACATATGAAAAATATACACTATGATACAAGTTTTGACATCTGGGAAATCATCACTACAAGCCGGGTTGAGAACATATCCATAACCCCCAAATGTTTCCTTGTGCTTTGCAATTCCTTGCTCTTGCCCCTCCATCCAGGCAACTACTGATCTGCTTTTTGTCACTGAAGATTAGTTTGTAATTTCCAGAGTTTTGCAGGAATGGAATCACACAGTGTGTAATCTTTGTTGTTCTGACTTCTTACTTAGCATAATTATTGATACATATGTTACCTGTAGTGTTGTATGTATCCATTCTTTTTTTTTATGAGCAGCTTGGATGCATACGTCTCTAATAATGAAACAATAAACAACAACAAAATTAGAAGAATGAAACGTCAATGCTGTGGAAGAGAATGGGACATCAGTGTACAAAGATACAGCAGCTGACCCTGAAGGCTGCATGATGAGTGAAGCAAAGGCAAATTTGGCTAGTTTTAGATGCACTTGAAAAGGAGAATGGCTGGAGAAGTACCTACTTACTGATTGCCTGAAAGCTGGCGGCCTTATTGTATGATGCATGGAATGGAGGCAAAGAGCCAAAGGAGAGGAGAGGAGAGGAAGAAGAGCAATACAGAATTCAGATTAAGCAGGTGGAAGAGAGTAAGGTGGAGTCACAAAGAAATGATTTGAGGCTTTTTTTTTTCCTCGGAAGTTAAACCTATTCCAAGTCTCTAAATGTGTCAGTCAATTTCAGTGATCACATAATGAGTAGCACTAGGCGCTGTGAAGGAGTAGTTTACAAAAGTAAAGGTACAATATGATTCCTACTCTCAAGGAGCTTACAACCTATAATGGAAGACTGATTACACAACCAGAAGATCTGCAAAACAATATTTACAAAGTAACAAATACAAATAAATATACACCATGAATAAACAACATGTGAAATCAAATTATAGTGAATCACTAATTGTTTAGAAGCCCCGAGATCAAAAAAAGCTTTCTGAAAGAAGAGTTTCTGGACTTTGAGTATAATGTTAGCAGGGAGTAGGGCATGTGCAAAGGCATACAAGTGGAAGTAAATATGTCATGCCCAATAAGCAGATTACCTTGATTAGAGTAGAAAGGCTAAATTGGTCAAGTTAAGAAGTGAGTGTGATGAAACAGTAGGGTGTATTTGGTGAAAGACATGACAATGTTAGGTCTGGTCCTCAAAACAAAATGACCAGGGAATGAATGTTTTTCTTTAGGTAGTAAGTGGCCATAAACCCTGGAGCAACTCTACTGCCCTTGAAAGTTTTGTAATTAAGACAGAGAAACTAACAATGGGTGATAGAGAAGTATTTAGACCCCTTGAGTGGTTCAAGTAGAAGAAATTGCCTTCTGCAAGAACTTTCATAAAGTGGCAAGTGGACCCCAAAGGCAAGTAAAAAATTCAGTGAAGTTGCTACAGAAGCTCTGTTGTCCAAAGACCAGCCAGATCCCAGTAATCTCAAGTGCTCAAGCAGAATGTTCTAGACCTTTGTTCCTAACTCTTGTTGGGGAGCAGATTGCTTATAAAAGAATGTATTTGTTTTTGTACTGTCATAACAATTGATTTTGAACCTAACATTGTAGAAATTAAAATAGGATAAGAGCCCTAACCTATGGGGAATGCTCAAGTCCCTGAAGTAGGACAGGTCAGTAATATCCCAAATCCTCCCCTGGTCTTTTTAAGTGAAAAGGAAAATCATGACACCTTGAAAAGAGGTTTGTCTCAGCCAAAGCAAGTAAGACCTCTTTCTTTAAGCCTATGATCTGGAGCTGTTCCAAGATGGAAACAGACTTCAGGCTGGACATTCAGCAGCAGCCAGAGTTTGATCTTATGTTACCAGAGTTCTGATGTGAGGCACTGGGTCCTGCTGATGTTGAAATACACTGCTGAGGACCAATCTTGATGCCATTTGCCTCATTGTGTACATCAAATAAACCCTGCTGGATCTTCCTATTTATTTCTTTGGCTGTATTAATGAAAGCCTCTTTAACATTGCAGGCTGTTTTGGCTGAAGTTTCTATGGACGTAAGTCCATTCTCCTGAGCAAAGTCCTCTCCTCTCTGCACATTGCTGTGGGACTCTAAGTCACTCATATTCCCAAACAGCATAATAACCATATTGGAGCTAGAGTGCTGCCGTGCATCCCTAACTATGACATCACATTATTGAAGGTTTCACACCTTGTAATGTCACACACCGGAAGGGCCCCAGTGGCTGCTCCCCTGTAGTAGGAACGGGTAATAGAACGGAAGGATTCTTGCCCAGCTGTATCCCAGATTTGCAGTTTTGATTTGTTTTCCATCAATGTTGACCAAACGGGCCCCAAACTCCACATCTATTGTGAAGTCGTGGACAGGCTGGAAGCAGTCGTCCATAAACTACAGGAGATATGACTTCCCTCCACCTGTGTCCCCAGTGGTGATGTATTTGAAGAGAGAAGCATAAATCATGGTCCCGTTTCCTCTGGATTCTGGGTCCACCGAATTCTTTTGATGGACATTGAGACTATGTCCAGTAAAAATGCTATGACACTTACGTACATATCTGTGTGGAGATATATATATATATATATATATATATATATATAGTCTTTTTTTCTTTGGTAAATACCTAGAAGTAAAATGGTTAGATCATATAGTATATGTATATGCTTGGTTTTTATACAATTTGGAAAACAAAATTTGAAAAGCAGGTGAGGTGATTTACCATACTCCAGGCACATTCTTGGGCAGATGTTTTTTGTTTTGTTTTATTTTGCTTTCAAGGAAAGGTGCAGGCAGAAATGAGGGTGAGTCAGGAAAAGAGAGGAGGAAGAGACATTTATTTTATTTGTTCATCCTGGTTGTTCTCCTAGCCCTGGGTAGTGAACCCCGATCCTTTGGATGTATGAATGCACTGGGCAGGTGGCTTTTAGAAAGGAATTTATACAAAGTAGGCACAGCCAGAGAAACTTTCTTCTGAAGGAAAACAGCCAACTCAACTGAATGGGACATGTTTGCACTCGTATTTTCAAAAAAAGGTTATTATCCAAGATGCATAAAGAGCTCCTATATCTCAGTAACAAAAACAAACAGCCTGATCAACAAATGGGCAGAAAAGCTAATGCACATTTCTAAAGAGGTCATACAGATGTCCAACAGGCACATGAGAGAGAGAGAGAGAGAGAGTTGTTTTTTTTAAGGAAAGGTGCAGGAAGGAATGAAGGCAGGCAGGAAGAGAGGTGGAAATATTTTATTTTTATTTAGTTTTTCATATTGGTTCTTCCTCATGGCCCAGGACTTGAACCCAGGACCATGAGACCTATGTGGGACTGCTCCCAGGATGTACTAGAATGCTAGACCACCAGAGTGCGTCCATATTTGTGTTCTTACAAATGTTTATAAGATTTGTGGGATGCATGTAAGTTACTTGGAAGCAGTTGATCCTTCATTGCTTAATTTCCAGTATCCCGAACCATTTTTTCTTTTTTTTTGCTTGTTATTTTTTGTTGTTTTAGATGGATGGTAAAAACTCAGTTTCTGTTACTTTATCTTTTCCCAATGTAAGAATTGAGGATGGGCAGTTTGATAGGATAGCATATGCTTCTGTAATCAGATTTCCATCTCCTAGAAAAATGGAAGCAACAAGAGATTCATTAGTATTCACTATTGCTGTGATTGGACCTAATATTGAAAGGATGATCACCTAAAAATCATATTTTTGGGAAAAAATTTGCATATTTGTATTTTAAGCAATAGAGCCTTTTAGCATAGGGAGTACAGTGAATTTTGCAATTATATAGTGTTCTGAACCTGATATCCAAAGGAAGGGTAGCAGTGAGGATGTCCGTTTGGGAGAGTGAGTCTTGAAATCTATGGCAGACTCAAACATCAAGGGGAGAAGTATTGCTGTGATGTCTCAGGGAATGTTAGATTTGGCAGCTTTGGTTTTAGGCTCTGTTGATTCTTTCAAATGTAGGGTACTGAGTTCAACTGTGTGATGACACACCTGCCACAGCTAGTGTTGGCTTATGTGTTTCATGCTCTGCATCTTTTCAGGTTATCTCGTAAATAATTGGATTTTGCTTATTTACCAAGCTCTTTGTATTCTAGTACTTTAATTTGTTGGTTTTCTTTCTTTTTATAGGTGAACAGGAAATGTAGATGCATTGTAAAAAAGACCAGGCCTACCACTTAATATACAGATATTTTTACCTTGAAATTCATTGAGCTGAGCAGATCTTACTCTGGGTGTTTTCCTTTTTTGAGGAAAGGTGTGTGTAGGCAGGCAGGAAGAGAGAGGGTGCCCACTGCTCCGGCCTCCACTCCGCTCCCCTCCCCCAACTCCCAAGCTGGAACCTAGGGATATGTGTGGCCTTGAGCTCCTTCAGAGGTGACTGACTTAACTGGTACTCCACCAGAGGTGCCAATCTGGGTGTATTCTTGTTTTCGGATGTCAGTTGGAGCTTAGTAGTAGAGTGGGTTTTGAGAAATAGCTTTTCCTCTCACCTTTGTTTTTGTGATGACTCTTAATGAAATGTTTTACTTCTGACTAGTGTGTCCTGCCTCATCAGGCATTAAGCAGTTGACTTAAAAAGGTAACACTCAACCATTAATATTCAATCCAATAAAAACAAAATAGATTTGAATGTACGTAATGCTAGTGACTAACTCTATTTTCACACTTCCTTGTGGCTATTCAAAAGTATCCATCTCTAAGTGTGTGTTGAAAGCAGGCTGGCTCCAACAAGCAGATACTAGTCTGGCAAAAAGACTGTGTTTAGCAAAAGAGAAAAGCTTAATTTTTAAAATATAGTTATAATGATATAATTAATAGTTAATCCATTCATGGCTTTTTTTTTTAAGCAAAATACAGTAAAAGTCACATCTATAATGGACCAAATATAAGTCACTTTAATTATATGGTCTTGAGTTTTATATAGTAAACTTATAATAGAGGTAATAGTCACCTTTTTCTTCTTCTTTCTTTTTTAAAAAGTGAAGGTGCAGGCAGGAACTCTACCAGTGCATACCTAAACATCTTTTATATAGGAGAAAACTAATAAAACTCACAAAAGTAATTTTGCTGATATTACACAAAAGAGCTGGGATTTAGAACATGGGAGAGAGCCTGGATAAGAATACTACACAATACTTCTTGAGAATTTTTTAAGATTTTTTTTTTTAATTTAAGTTTATTGAGATAGCTTTAATTGACAAAATAAGACAAGCCCTGATATATAGGTTGTCCATCAAATATAAATGACAGTACACCCTTTCCACTCCCAAACTGCCAAAAGTCCGTCACCATCATCCGGTGGCTACCCTCTCACCCCCACCACCTTTTGCTCTCACTCTCTACACCCCCCCCCCCCCCCCCCCCCCCCCCCGCGCTGGTAACCTCAGTTCTGTTGTCAGTATCCAAGGGCTAGTTTTTGTTTTTTCTATTCTTTTGCTTTATATTCTTTATATTCCACACGAGTGAGATCATCCAGTATTTGTCTTTCTCCTTCTGAATTATTTTATACATATTGATAAGAGTTGTATCTTCTTGCTGAATTGACCCCCTGGTCATTAGATAATACCCATCCCTGTCCTTTTTTACTTTGTTTAGTTGAAGTCTGCTTTACCTGATATAAGTATAGCCACCGCTGCTTTTTTTTTTTTTTTTTTAAGTTACCATTTAGTTGTAGGGGTTGTCTTCCAACCATTAACTTTGAGTCTGTTTGTCTTTAGAATATAGATGAATTTCCTGTATGCAGCAGAAAGTTGGGTTATGTTTTTTAATCCATCAGGCCACTCTATTCTTTGTGATATGCAGGTTCAGCCTGTTATCATTTAGGGGATTATTGATACATAATTGTTTATTGTCATTTTGTTCATTGTTTTCTAGATGATACAGATAGTACTTTTGTTCATCTCTTTCTTTTATTAGGTGCTTTGAAAACATTTATATTGTGTTTGGTTTCCCTCTTAATTTTCTTTGTTTTTGTAAAGTTTTATATTTCGAGGTTACCTTGGAGTTTACATACAAGTTTCTATGCTTATCAATCTGTTTTAACTTGACAGCAAATTAGTATTGAACTCATTCTAAGAGTCCACATTTTTATTCTCCTCTCCACATTTTATATTTTTGATGTCTTGCTGCTTCTAAGTGAAGTTTCACTTCATTCTATAGAACTTTCTTTACCTTTTCTTGTAAGGTTGGTTTAGTCGTGATGAATTCCTTTAACTTTTGCTCATCTGAAAAATTCTTTATCCCTTCAATTCTAAGTGATAATCTAATAGGATTGAATATCCTTTAAAGTTTTAGTTGAGAAATTTGTTGACCATTTTATGGGACCTCCTTTATTTTTCTCTAGCTGCTTTTATGAATCTGTCTTTATCTTTCATTTTTTTATGTTTTAATGATACGATGTGTTGTTCTGTAGTTCTGTTTGGGTTTCTTTTGTTTGGAACTCTTAAGTTTCCTGGGTCTGGAGTTCTGTTAACTTCCTCAGGTTAGGAAAATCTCAGCTATTATTTCTTCCAATACAGTTTCTGCCCTTTTATCTTTCTGGAATCCCTATGATTCGAACGTTCCTCTTGATGTTATCCCATAAATCGTGTATGCTGTCTTCGTTTCTTTTCATTCTTTTTTCTCTTTGCTGGTGTGCAGGGGTTATTCTCTCCCTACTTCTGCCTCAGTGATTTGATTGGTGGTTACTCTTGAACCCCTCTGTTGTGTTTTTTAGTTCAGCTATTATATTCTTTAGCTCCATGAATTCTGTTTGGAATTGACTCATATTTTCTCTCTCTTTATTGTAGTTCTCTTTTTATTCTTCCATTGTTTTCCTGATTTCATTGAGTATAATTACAACTATTAAAGTCTTCATCAGGTAACTTACTTAATTCTGTTACAGTCAGATCTCTCCCTAGGGTTTTGTTTTGATCCATCATTTCTTGTATATTTCTCTGTCTTTTCAATCTGTTTGGCATTCTGTGTTTATCTGTTAGGCTTCCCTGATGTAAAGGCTTCCCGTTAGGGTATCAGGTTAAACTTTACTGGCCAGGGTGTTGGTCTGGATTTATTGAAGCTCCAGGGTTTATCCCTGTGTTGAGGACTTAGGGTTCAGTCTACTGGGTTGGGGTAGGGAATGCAGAAGTTTCTTCAGAGTCATGGGCTTGAACAACAAGGCATAAGGAGAGAGACCTAAGTGTTGTGGGCCCAGTCTGTAAGCTGGCCACTACCAGCAGAGCTAACAGGAGAGAGACTGGGAGCTAGTGTTAGCAGAGCACACTCCCCTGTGAAAGCCCCTCAGTCTTCCAGAGGAGTAGCAGTCCCAGCAGGAAGTGGTAAATAAGCCCTAGGACTTAGGGATGGACTTTTGGGAAGTACCAAGCAGATAGTGAAACTGATTAAGTGTAGCCCCAGGCTGGTGGGAGCCACTGTTTTGATGGAGCCCTTTGAATTAATTTTCCTGTAAGAGGGATAGAATGGAATGTTTCTGCTGGAATCAGTCAGCTATTTGAAGGGGTGCTGCTGACCTGGCTGTCTGTCTCTGGCAGCCTGCATAAAGGCAGCTCTGAGCACCAACTGTTATGCCTCTAATGGGCCAGTGGAAGAGGAGGCAGGCATTTTCAACTGGACAGCTCCTACAACAGAGGCCTCCAGTTCTAGCACCAACCCAAAGGAGCAGGAGTACACCTTGTTTCACAGGGAGACTAGCCCTCTTTCCATTGCACTTCAAGGTTTTTGATTCAAGTGACTGAACACCAGTTCTCAGGTATTACGGCAGGGAAAACCCTTCAGTTCTGGGACAGTGCGTCATTACTTTCTCCTTGCAGCCAAGGGGTCTCGGAAGTAGTATGGTATGATACTGAGACAGATCAGTTTCTCCTACCATTTATGAAGTTGTATGTCCTTTCTTTGTGAAGCTGTTGGTTTTCGCTCCTTTTAAAAGATTGTAGTTACTGAAATAGGTGGGTTTTTTGTTTGTCTGTGGGGAGGAGGAGAGCTCTTAGCAGTCTTTTAGATACCTTAACAGTCCACTATCTGGAACATTCCTGAATATTTCCTTCCTTTTTTGTGAAGAAAGGAGGGAAGAGAGGGATCAGATTTGCATTTTCATAATGATTAGTGCTGCTGAACATTTTTTCATTTGCTTATTGACCACTTGTATGTCTTTGGAGAAATGTTTTTTGCTCATTTTGTAAACTGGGTTTTTTGGGTTTTTTTGTTTTCTTTGTCATTCTTAAGTTGTAGGATTTCTTTACATATTCTGAATATCAGTCTCTTATCAGCTGTATAGTTTACCAATGTGTTTCTCCCTTGAGTTGTCTTTTCATTGATCTTATATGGTCCTTTGAGGCAAAGAAGTTTTAAATTTTTTATATAGATCGAGTTCTCTTTTTTTTTAATTGATGTTTTTAGTCATAGCTAAGAAATTAATGCCAAATATGTCATGAAGCTTCCTCACTCTGTTTTCTTCTAAGAGTTTATTGTAGTTTTAGGTCTTATATTTAGGGTTTTGACCCATTTTGAGTTAATTTTTGTTTATGGTGTAAATGTTTATAGTATTCTTTTTTTATATGGTTATATTTAAATATTTTATAGTGATTTTTTTTTTGTTAATTTTACATTTATAATGGTATTATGGTTATAGTAACACATTTTTATCTAGAGTATATGAATTTACTCAAAGTGATATTACAGAGGGGAATATGTGAGTGGAAATAAAGGTGAAGCCAGGATTATGTACTGCATTTGAAAATTTCCAAAATAAGTTAAAAAGAAGAACTAATAAAACAGAAGAATGATGATTTAGAAACCTAGACACAGAGTTTCTCTCATCAGTGGACGCCTTTGTTAGATGCTATAGAGAGGTCGACTAGAATAAAGACTGAAAAGATGCCGTTGGTTTCAGCAGCTTATGGCTTTATATCCAGAAGTTTTAGTAGAATAAGCTAAGACATAATAGAATTTTGAGAAATGCATGGAAAATAAGAACATGAAAAAAACAAGAGTGGGATCACTGTGATGCTAAGAGACGTTGTTTCTAATAAACCTAAAAGATGATAAACTTATGTTTTAAAAAATACAAAAGAAAAGTGTGAAGTAAAAAATTGAAGACTGTGCCTTTTTCTCCTCAGCTCCTCCAATTCCAGTTTACCATTTACTCTGTATTTATTTTTTTAAAGGAAAGGTGCAGGCAGAAATTAAGGAGAGTAAGCAGGCAGACAGGCAGAGAGAGGAGGAACAAAATCTATTTTTTATTTAGTTCATAATTACTGCCGGGTCCTGGGTCTCAAACCTGGGTCCTTGGGATGTATGTGGACTGAGTCCACTGACCTTATCCACTAAGCCACCAAGGTGTGCCTTACATTTTACTCTTAAGACATGTAGCTGCTGAATAAACACTTGAGTGGGAGAGAGATCTTTGAGAGGGAGAGTCAAGCATGCCCTTACCTGAGAAAAGTTAGTGGAAAGAAACAAGAAGTAAAAATGGAACAGCAGAGGACTAATGGAATAACACCCAGAGAAGATCAAAGAAGTAGGGATTCAGTGGCCAAGCTGGTGAAAAGAACAGGTGCTCATTTGTTGAAGACAGCGGGAAGAGAGAGGCTTCATTTTTCTCTTACTGATAGTACACCTAGCTCTCTGCTGAGAGAGAGAGAGACTTGGACAGAGCTGGTGACATCTAGTAAGCAGAGATCTAGGGTGGACTGTTTTGGAGCCATAGGAACGAACAAAAGAATAGCAGTGAGGAGGGCCCTGCTCAGGCCCCAGTTACATTCTAAATGACTTTTTCTTTGAGGAATGCAGTCATACAGGGAGGTGTGCCATCTCATGAATTGCCAGGGATGACTCAGTTCTTTGGCTGTTGACTTAGGAAGGTGTTTCTTTCCTTTCCCTCTCTATGTAAGTTTATTAAAACTATGCATTTACGTTTAAAAGCAACTGAAGTGAAACTATACTAGAGTGTAGTGCATTTCAGTAGCTCCCTTTCTTGACCCTCTTGATCAGGGTCTCAAGGAAAAATTTTGACAAATTGATTACATGGAAATTGCTAATCAACCATATTGTGACAGTGGAATCACTTTCACTTTCTCCTTTAAAGAAACAGGTGACAAAAAAACTTCCTGGCCATTAGTCATATTAGGGTAGCCATCTAAAATGTGGTTGGAGTGGCACGCTCTGGTGGGCAGCACCATTTGGATCAGTTGCCTCTGAAGGAGCAAGCCACATACCCCTAGGTTCAAGTCCTGGGTCAGGAAGGAAGACAAGGAGTGTCAACAAATAAAATCAAAATCAAATGCTTCTTCCTCCCGCACACCTGCCTGCCTGCTTGCTTCATTCTTGCCTGCACCTTCCCTTAAAAAAGAAAAGCAAGAGGAAGATTTTATGCAATGGAAATTGTTTGTTAATAATCACATGTACAGGCTTTAAGAAGTGAGGTTTACTTTACCCTTTTATATATGTTTTTTAGGAGACCCATGTACAGTATCATCTCAGTTGGAGTTGGAAGAAGCTTTTAGGCTTTATGAGCTAAACAAGGATTCTGAACTCTTGATTCATGGTAAAGGAGTTTTTTTAACTGCTTTTCCTCTTCTAGAGCTATAATTGTTTCTTTAAATAACCCTGTATTGGCCATTTAAAATCATAATTCTGATATTTCTTAAATCTTAAGAAAATTGTTATTGTTTATGCCTTCTTGGATATTAAAATATGATTATCTTCAGTGTTTCAAAGCAAAATTTATGACACAAAATTAAGTAAAGACTTTAGGAATTGAGAACCTATTAGAACCTAAGTCATCTCTTTGCAGTTTTATAATATGTGCAAACAATGATGTCCAAAGAGAAGGTACAGTAAATGTCCTTTCCTTTTTCAAGGGTTAATGTTATTCTAGACATTAATGTATTAAATGTTAATAGCCTGAGAGACAGAAATATACAGAAGAGGCCTAAACTCAGTAATCATGTAATCTAGTGCCTTATAGACCTGGGTTGTAAATCTAGGAATTATTCTGTTTTTAAACTGGGTTCTTTTCATTTTACCATCCCTCAAATTTTTATGTCATGTAGAATAACTTACTATACTGTATTATGTTGGCAGTATTTCATGTAACTTTTTTGGCACTGTGAAAGGACCAGACCTAGGAAACTAACATTTAAAAGAAATAGAAATCTTGTCTAAATATAATGAATAATTTCAATAACCTGTTATAATCACCTTGTACTTTACTGTGTTTTTAATAAAAATTTGATTCTTTCTTTTTTTTTAATTATCTTCAGAATTGACAGAGTGATTCCCAAAGGATCCACTATTTAGTTGTGATCCTCACAGAGCTTTGGAAGTCATACATTGTTTTGGTCATGTATTTTTAGAGCAAAACTACAATAAATGCTTAAAGAAATGACTTATCAATGATATTAAGCAATCAGTTAGCTTTAAGTTTTATTGCTTTTTGTTGTTTGTTTTGGTTTTTTCCCCTGACCCTGGGTCATAAACCCACGGCTTTTGGCTTTACATGATCTGTACCTTAGCCACTTGCCACAAGGATGTGCCTTGATTTTATTTTTTTCTATACTACATTGCAGATCTGTTTTCAGAATTTAAGGAAATAGTTGTTAACGATTTTTATAAGTCCCCCCAAAATGTCAATGATGTAACAGGGACTGGAATGAGTAACTTGTGTTTTTAGTGCACTGTTTATAGATTTTACTTTCCTGCAAACTTATTTTTATATAGTCTTGTTAAAATGAATCCTTGAAAAATAATACTGTGGTAAGTATGATCAATGTGTTTTTGATAGTTGAATTTAAAGTTGTTTGTAATTTGCATGTTTTAAATAAACTGTATTAATTTTATCTTACGTTCTTTCAGTCTTCCCTTGTGTACCAGAACGTCCTGGAATGCCCTGTCCAGGAGAAGATAGTGAGTGTTTACATACTTCATATCTTTGAAAGACTTTGTGAAACAGTGGCACAAGTGAAATCAGAAGTAGAGCTGGTTTTTTTCATCCCTGGCCCTAGATCTTGAAGCTGAGTCCTTAGACTTTTAGATGGTTTATACCTTAGTCATTTTAGTTCTCTGAACCACAAGGGTATACCATAGGTAGTACCTTCATTCATTTGATGTCTTTCTCATTTTCAGATTAATTTAGCATATACATTGACTACTGCCTAAACTCTTCTTTTGCCAGATCAAAATCATATAGCTATTAGTTACACCTTAAATTAGTTGTCTCTTGAGTATTTGGAGGAAAATTGAGATAATTTTAACTTTTGTTCATCCTGGTTTTTAGTTTTGGAGATTTTCAAGCCTATGGAAAAACTGAAACAACACTGAAAACAGGGTACCCTTACATTCCTTTCCCATATTCACCAACTGTTAATATTTTTTTCATTTTTGCTTTATTTCTGTCTCTAAATTCATAAACAACACTCTTTTTATTTGTGTTTCTTTCTTTTTCTGTACCATTTAAAAGGAAGTAAATGACTTGATACTTCACTTCTAAATACTTCAGCATGGGTCCTTAAGAATTGTTATGGGAGTTTTCTAAGATATGGTAATGGCATTATGGTTAAGTAGAATTAGGAGGAATGTCCTTAATCTCCAGCAGCGGATACTAAGTATTGAAGATACCTGCAACTTCTTTTAAATGATTCAGAAACATGTATGAATACATACAGAATGCAGTTATGGCAAAATGTTAACAATTGGTAAATCTAGATGAAGGATAGAAGTGTCTATTCTTTCCATTTTTTTGGTGGGCTTAAATTTTTTTCAAAATAAAGCATCGAAGGAGTATTTTTAAAAAGAAAATAAATAATAGTTATTCAAACATTCATATTTCATGGACTTTATTTTCTTTTTTCACCTAAATATGTAACTTTTTTTAAATGAATATCATGAAAACATTGTAGACTTAATTATAAAATGACTTTTATTAACCCTTGCCCTTTTTCTTTTCTTTTATTTAACTTTTCATCTCTTTTTAGAATCCATCTACCGCCGAGGTGCACGCCGGTGGAGAAAGCTTTATTGTGCAAATGGCCATACTTTTCAAGCCAAGCGTTTCAACAGGGTAAACTTAGATTGCTGAATATTGATAATTTGAGATGTCTATTTTTTCCCCCCTCTGTGAGGTAGTCTTTTTATTCCCTTTTAAGAGTAAGTATGATGAGCTAACATTCCCATTTTGCCTGGGGCAGTACATCTTTTGTCGAGGTAATTTTAAATGGCATTTTGTTTCACTCTTTAAAATGTTCCAGATTGGATAATTAATTATCCAATTAATGTAGATTACCCTACTGAATTTTTTTAAAAACAGTTTTTTCTTTTTCTTTCTTTCTTTTTTTTTTTTTTTAAAGGAAAGGTGCAGGCAAGACTGAAGGTGAGCAGAGACAGGCAGGCAGGCAGAGAGAGGAGGAAGAAGCATTTTTATTTTATTTCTTTAGTTGCTCAGGACTCCAACCCAGGGTTATAAGGCCTGCGTCCTTTGGAGGTGATTGACCTAAGCGTTATTCCACCAGGGTGTGCCCCTACTGCAATTTTTTGATATAAGGCACCAAGAAAATAAGCATTGTTTACTTTACCTTATAAAGCAGACCTTTTAATATTGTAGTTTTAATTTTTTACTGTTTAGAAATAATAATAATTGCAAACACTTACCTAACTTCTGTACCAGGAACTTTTCCAGTTGTTTTACATACATTGACTCATTTCATTTTTACAACAAGTTTTTGAGATGAGCATTAGAAATTTCTTTTTTTTTTTTTTAAAGAAAGGTACAGGTAGTACTGAAAGTGAATAGGCAAACAAGAAGGAAGGAAGAGAGAAGAGGCGGAATGGCTTTATTTATTTATTTTTATTTAGTTGTTCACATTTGTTGTTTAGCCTGGCCCCGGGTCTTGAACCCAGAACCTTGGGATGTATGTGGGACTGCTCCCAGGTGTACTAGACCATCAGGGTGCACCCTGAAATTTCCATTTTATAGATGAAGAAACTGCAGAGCAGTTAAATTGCTTCCCCAGGATGACGCAGCTAAAGCGGCAGGGCCAAGGTTTGAAAGCAGTGTCTCCAGAAGTCCAGGTTTTAAGATACTCTTGATAACAATTAATCTGTATACTCCATTTCCATTTTAGAACTCGTGCCGTGTTCTGGATTCACCAGTGTGTAAACGGAAGGAACCCAAGGTTCCCAAACTCTAGTTTCCAGTTGCACTGACATTTAAAACACTTTGGCATGAGAACTTAATTTAGGTATTGTTCTTCAAGGCAGGCTTTGATTTGACCCACTGAACAGTCTGGAAGGTTTGTGTTTGCTCGCAAGTCCTTGCACAGCTTTTTCTGCCACTTCTCCAAGTTTAATTCACTTTGTGTATTTTTCATTTCTCTGAACTTAATTATGTGAACTGAAAATTCTTAGACTTACAACAGAAAACAACATGGCCAATTTCATCATTTCCTTAAAACAAGCTCCTTTTTCTTGACCACCATGGCTTTAGAAAAGTGATATATGATAAAGAGAATTGAGTTAGAGAAGAAAACCACTTTGTTTTCACTGTATTCTGAATAAACGATTAGAACTGGTTTTGATCTATTTTTTGTTAACCTCCAGCGTGCTCACTGTGCCATCTGCACTGACCGAATATGGGGACTTGGACGCCAAGGCTACAAGTGCATCAATTGCAAACTCCTGGTTCATAAGAAGTGCCACAAACTTGTCACAATTGAATGTGGGCGACATTCTTTGCCACCGGTAAGACACAGTTGTTTATTTTTTTAATAGAGCTTTTTGATAGCACTATGAGAGCTAAAGTAGGGAGGTGTTAAGGAATCACAGCTTAAAATGGTGTTAGAGAATGTGGGTAGGAATACTTGATAGGTCAGATAAAACATATTGTGAATTTTGAAATTGTTGTTACAAATTGCTTTGAAGGTATAGTTAAATTCTTGGTTTAACCTGCTGCAGAATCCTCTCGTCTAAATTAAGATGTAGGGAGAACCATTTGAGAGATATTTTTTCCCTCTTCTTTCAGCTAAACTCATTATAATTTAGCTTATAGCTCCTATTTTAGCATCTATACTAGGCAGAGATCAAATAAGAAGAGTCAGAGGCTTTGTGTCTGGTATGTAAAGTGAATTACTGGGGAGTTTGGCTTTTGAATTTTTATTTTTCACTTTCTATTTTAAATATGTAATTAAAACATGTTCATTATAGAAAGATACAGAACACATATGAATAAAGAAAAATTGCATTAATATCCTCTATGAAATCTACCAGCTAAGGGTAATTGTCATTTGATATATGTCCTTCCAAAACTTTTCCTGTACAAATTTGTATGCATAAACATTTAAAAGTTTTCTATATGGAAGCATTTGTAAGAGTGGATGAAACAGTGTAATGAATTTCCATATGCCTGTCACCCAGCTCCAACAATTATCTCATGACCAATCTTGTTTCATCTGTACTGCTACCTATTTGACCTGCCCTTGCCCTGTGTTATTTTGAAACAAATCCCAGACATATTACAGTATGTACCTTTAAACAATAAAGATTCTTTTTAAAGACTAACAAAAGTCTAAATTCCTTGTATCAAATATCTACCCAAACATTGTTTAAAATTTCAGTTGTCTCATAAATATTAATAGTTTTATTTATACAACTTGCATTATGAATCAGGTTCCAAACGAAGTCCTTGTTTGTCATCAGATGATATGTTTTTGTATATTTTTTAATGTACTGATTCTTTTTATTCTTCAAATTTAATTATAGAAGAAATCAGATTGTCAGTTACAGTGCTGCAGAAGTTTGCTTTACTTTTTTCCATGGTTATGTTTAAAATGTCCCCCTGTCCTCTTTATTTCTGTATATTATAGTTCAGTCTCAAAGATTTGATTAGATTCTGGTTTTGGGATTTTTGTGGATTGTTTCAAAACTGCTTCATAGAAGGTGAATTGTTTGCCTATCAGAAAGCACATAGTATTTGATTGTGTCTTGTTCTTTTATGTACTTTTTTTTAACAAAAGTAAAATAATAATATCTATATTGTTTTCTAACCCATTATTTTCACTGAACTGTATATTTTGGATGTCTTTATAGCCTCATTACTTTTAGCAATTATGTTGGGTGTCGTTATGTCTAATACCGTGATTTGCTGTTTCCCATGACTGAACATTTGAGTTGTTTTCTAAATTTCCTATAAACAAAATCACTATGAACTTCTTATTGTTTTCTTAAGGATCCTGAAGTAGAATCACTGAACTAAAAGCTATGCATTTTTAAAAAAATTGGATTCATCTCTCTATATTGTTTTCTAGAACGATTGTAACATTTATCTAAAGTAATTGTATTGAACATCATACAAGTAGGTTATTACTGAGAGTTCTTTGGTATTAGAATTATTTACCGTATTCATACAAGCTTTGGGATTGGTTTATAGTTAGGAAGGTGAAAATCCAATCTTAAAAGAAAAATAGAGCTGAAATTTGTGAACATAATTTATCCAGGTTACTATTAAAATTCTTGTACATTCTTAGGTTGTCAAGCTTGACTTGTGTGAGTTCATAAATAGAGAAGGAAAAGAGGTACAGGCTTAGTAATTATATTGATATTTGAGGATGCTTGCTAAACACATGGAAGAATCCATGAGCCTATTTTAAGGAGCTTTGAATTATAACTATATAATTTAGGCTCCTTTTCACCTTTACCTGTTCTTGCCAATATTCACTAAGTTGTTGCCAAGATTTATGAATTAGTTACATTATGTTTGAATTAGCATTGTTCATTCCTGAAGTTATTGGCAATTAATTGCTTAAGTTCATTTCCAGGATGTGTTCCTTTTTTTCTTTGTATCACTGAGACGTTTGAGAATCTTCATAAAAATGAGAAACATTTTTCAAGATATTTATAGATATGTTAAAGTCTATCTCGACTTCAAAGAAGAATTATGTACTGGAGATTCCCAGTCTAATGCTTAAAATGAGTGTATGGAGCACAAAGGAAGAATGGGTGGATGTAGAAGAAAAACAGGGCATATAGGAAATTAACTTGATAGTCTGAAATTAGTTTTATGTTTCTTGTTATCTGTAAAATGTGAAAACATTACCTGCCTCCCTCATTCACAAGGATATTGTATGGTTTTGTCTAATAAAATTAAAAATAGATTAAATAAAAATTATATATATCCTCACTTTTTAAGTTACATGCTTTCAAATTTGAATTTTAATGTTGTGTTGTATCAAAATAATGCTGTTTCTGAATTTGTAGAGGTATTGGGGTTTAAATAGAACTCACTAAATTAGCCTCTCTTTGGAACTGTTTGTAGGAACCAATGATGCCCATGGATCAGTCATCCATGCACTCTGATCACCCACAGACAGGTAAGGATGACCTTTAGGTGACTCTCACCCAAGTTTAAAAACATTTATGCTCTGGCGCACCCTGGTGGAGTCGGGGATCAGCGCAGTTCATATAAATTCCAAGGTCTGGGGTTTGTGCCTCAGGGGCAGGGACAGCAACAGCAGCCAGAAACAACTGGGAAAAAAAAAAAGAAAAAGAAAAAAGTTATGTTCTTGCCAAATAAAAAAGATAGGTAACTGTCTTTTTGCAGTGGTAATATTAATTATAATACATTAATACATTAATGTAACACATTAAGTATTTTAAAGCAATTATATAAACTACAACAAATGATTTTAATTCAGATAAATTTCTTTTTTAAGATGCCTTTATTTCATTCATTAATTTTTTTTTCAAGGAAAGGTGCAGTATCAGTGAAGGTGAGTAGACAGGCAAGCAGAAGGAGAAAGGAGGAAGAAACATTCATTTTCTTTAGTTGTTCTTCTTGGCTGTTCTCCCCAGCCCTGGGTCCTGACCCTGGTCCTTGGGGTGTATGTGGCCTGCCTTCAGTGGCCTTATCTTACTAGGCCTCCAGGAGCGCCTTGAGACGCCTTTAAGTTCAACAAACCTAGTTTTTTTAATATTGAAGACATGCTGATTTTGTTGGCCTTGTTAAATATGTTCAGGTGACCTATTTTTAATTGTTTTTTTTAAGAGAGGAAGGAAGACAGGGAGAGAGGAAGGAAGAAAGGGAGAGAGGAAGGAAGAAGCTTTTTCTTAAATAAAGATGGAGGCAGGAATGAAGACTGGCCAAGTTAGGTAGGCAGGCAGAGAGAGGAGGAAGAAGCCCTTTTTATTCATTTAATTTAATTGTTCTTGGTTATTCCTACCAGACCTGGGATGTGAACTTGAGACCTGGGGATATGTGCAGACTGCGCCCAACCCTACTCCCCCAGGGCATGCCAGCATATTTATTTGTTTGTTTAGCTTTTGGGTCTCCCGAAACGCCCCCAGGTCATAAACCCAGCTTCTTGAGCTTACCGTGGCCCAGTGGCCCATGTTCAGCCGTGTCAGCCACTGGAGCCCCAGGGGAGCACGCCCAAGTGACCTGTCTTTAATAAAAGCCTTATTACCCAGAGTATAAATTATGTAAAAGATACAGAGCTTCAGAATAGCAAATTTAAAAAATATTGTTAGTTAAAATGTCAGCGAGGCACTAAACCTTAAATATGTGCCTGGGAGATCTGGAGTAGAGCAGCCTCAACTGGGCTGAATCAGAAGAGAAAGGGAAGGGAGTTTTTCTGCAAGGACAGAACACTGCTTTTGGTTATAATAGAATGTGGCCTGGTGTTCAGGAACACTTGGAGTATAAAGAAACGAGGAGACAAAACAAGACACACACACTCTCTCTCTCTCTCTCTGCCTCAAGTATAGTGTTGTTAATTGAGCAGGGTTTATAGAGTCCTTATTGAGGAAAGTTTTGATTAATTTGTAAGGAAGAGAAATGTTTAAAAAAAATAGCAAAAACATTTGTTAAAATAGGCCTTGGATACTGATTGGTTTTCATTCTCTTTACCCTTATTAACAATTGCATGCAATTTGTTATTAGTGCGACAGATACTCAGTGTTAAACGGTGAAAACTGAATTCAGAAATAAAAACAAAACTATTCAAATTGAGAAAATTTTTATGCCAAACTTGTTTAATGGATGCTGTGTATTTTTTCTTTCTTTTTTTAATCCAATGGGATTGGCCTTTCAGTAATCCCATATAATCCTTCAAGTCATGAGAGTTTGGACCAAGTTGGTGAAGAAAAGGAGGTAAGGTGATCTGTTTTGTACATTATGTCTTCAGATTTTCAATAAGACTTGACCATTAAAAATAAGACAAATTGACTTGCTTAGATTTTAGAGCATAATGGTAAATGGTAGAATATTATAATGATTTGTATTGACTTTTGTTTAGTCTAATAAGTTGCTAATTTAAATTAGGGAATAATAAAGTGAGATAACTTTATTTTAAGATAAAATAATCTGAAAACTATGGGGATAGTTTAAAGTATAAATGATTAAGTGTCACTGGTTTTCTTTGTTTCTTTTTTGAATACCCTGGTCCCAAGTTTCAAGCCCAGGACTCAGGACTATAGACTTTACGTGTCCTGACTCTTAGTACCTTAGCTGCCTGAGCCACAGGGTTGTACCTAAAACAAAATAACTTAATTAAAATGATAACTGATTTTTTAATTTTAAAAATTGTAGTAAAAACAATTTATTATGCCTCGTACCCTCCACTCCCTCTTTGACTTCTGAGAGGCAGTGCTTTTTAATCATTTCTAGTGTGTCCATAATGTTTATACCTATGTTTTTAATTTTTCAGCATTATGTATTTGTAGACAAGAAAGGTTCAGGTCCCCTTTTCCTTTCTTGTTCTAATCTTTGATGCATGTCTTACATTTTGCTTTTTGTTACCGTTTTTTTTTTTAAGTTAAAAAATTAACTTTTTATTATAGACAATTACAGACATATATAAGTCAATTGAATACTGTCTTAAAGCCCCTAATTCATTTCCCAGGCAAAACAGCTACCAATAATAATAGTATTTTGTCTACCCACTTCCCTCACTCTTGTCTTTTTATGAAGCACAGCTATTTGTTACCCATCTTTTAGTTTCTTGGTTTTTTTTTAAGTCAGTTCTTTGACTCTCCTTTAACCATCTTTCTCTTTCTTCCTTTCCTCTTTCAGCTACATACTTATTGTATGTTACCAAGTTTGTTACCATTTATAATCTGTCCTGTAACTATAGTCAATCTTCCCTATTTTGTTCAGCAGTTGAATGAGTCATTCAAAGCAGGAGGTGCCTAATAATAAGGAATGAATTCCCTCCTGTGGCACCACCAGTTGCCATTTTCTGGGCTTGTTTATCAAAGACTTACTTGCTTTTATCTTCAAGATTTTAAATATGTTTTTAAATTGAAAAAGCACGCGTCATAAACCTATAGCTTAGATGAATTTTTATAGGTGGACACTATGTAATAACCACCCAGATCAAGAAATAGGATCTGCTAGTACCTCATATTGTGCTTTGTCTATCACTAACACACCCTCTCCTTTTACTTGTGACCACCGCTCTCTAAATACCATAGTTTAGTTTTACTTTTCCCCGCAGAACTTCAGATAAATGAATTTGTTGAGTATGTATTCTATTGTCTGGCCTCTTTTGCTCAACCTTATGTTTGTGAGATTCAGCCATGCTTCATTTGATTTATTTTCACTGTTATTTCATTACTATTGATTTCCTCCCTAGAATGGGATTGTTATGATATACTGTGACCCATGAACATTCTTGTAAATGTAGTTTGATTCAAATCTATAAGCATTTCTATTATATATTTTTATTATTATATCACTAGGTGTAGAATTCCTAAAGCTTTTGTACATTGAACTTTAGTAAATAATCCCAGTTTTCCAAATTACTTGTATCACTTCTTACTTTCACCATCAATATGTGCGAGTTCAGTTTGCTTCACATTCTCTCAGCCGTTTTTCATTTTAACCGATATGTTGAATGTCTAGTGGTAGCTTGTTATGTTTTTATGAAGATTTCCATCAGTTGCATGTTGCAGATATTTTCTCCCATAAGACATAACTGGGAAGAAGCCATTCCATTCTTACCTCATTGTGGGCAGGATTCGGTTCCTGGCTGTATATGCGTTTCTGCAGAGCAGCTCACAACAAGGTAGCTTGCTTTTTTGGAGCATGCACACAGTAAGATTAGAAGTCAATCTTGTGTAATCTAATCTAAAAAGTAACATTCCAGGCGTGCTCTGGTTGTCTTGTGGTTCAGTTGTCTTGTGGTTTCGTTCACCAGGCATAGTCCACATACATCCCAAGGTCCTGAGTTCAAGACCTGGGCCAGGGGAAACAACCAAGATGACCAACCAATTAAAAATATTTCTTTCTCCTCTCTCTTCCTGCTTGCACCTTTCCTTAAAAAAAAAAAAAAAAAAAAAAAGGGCATTCCATCAATTTGGCTATATTTTTTGAAGCAAGCCATTAGGTCTAGCTCACACTTAAGGGGAGGGAATAACAGAAGACAAGAATAAAGGAGATGGGGACCACTTGGAACATCTTAGAAGTCACTTGTACTACAGTTGGCTGTAGTTATGTTCTCTCATTTAGCTACTATTCTTTGGTTTGTGATTACATGGTATAACTTTTTATCCTTTTACTTTCAGTCTTTCTGTATTCATGTATTTAAGATGTATTTTATCAACTCACATAGTTGGGTTTTTCTTCCCTTCCAGTCTGGTCCTTAACTGCAAGTATTTAGTATGTTTGTTATGCTATTTAATGTATTTTTAATATTTGAATATTTTTCCATTTAAAGCAGTTATCTTTAAACTAGTTACTGATTTGTGTTTATATCCACTAATATGCTATGTTTTCTATATCTCACCTATTGTGTTAACTTTTCTTCCTTTTTTTTTGGTTTATTACTCCTTTTTCACCTTTTTGTTTGACCTTTTTTGGCTATTCTATTGCTAGTTGCTTCTTACATTCTTAACTCATATAAATTAAATAAAATTACTAATAATAGTTTTATCATTTCCTAGAATGTACAATTACCTTGGAACACTTTGCATTTTTTTTTTTTTTTGGCCTTTCATTGTTTTATCCCTTTTGTTTACCTTGCTGTATTTTTTTTTTCACTATTGTAGTAATTATTCTACACATTAAAATAACTTTCTATGTATAGGTTCCCCATTCTGTAGATACTTGTCAACACACCCTGCCCTCCACCAAATCACTGTAAATTTATTCATCCTCCCTTCCTGCCTTTGGTGTTTTGGTTTGGTTTTGGTTTTTGGGATTTTTTTTAGAAGGAACAATTTATTTTTATTCAGTTGTTCACATTGGTTTCCTACCCCCACCGCCAACCCTAGGTCTTGAACCTGGGATCTTGGGATGTATGCTCCCAGGTGTGCTAGATTGCTAGGCCACCAGGGCCCACCTTTTCTACTAGAATTTTTATAGTTCAGGTTTTTCCTTGAGTCTCTGATCCATTTTGAGTTTTTGAGTATTTGATTTTTTTATTGTACTGATTATTCTACACATCAAAATAACTTCCTACATATAGGTTCCACATTCCTTAGATATATGTCAACATGCCATGCCCTCCAAGTGTTCTTTCTTCTCCATTGTCCAGTGAGCTCCACCACCACTTGCCCCCTGCGTGCCCCCTATTCCCTATTGGTAACCTCAGTTCTATTGCAAGTGTTTGATGTTATTTTGAAATTCTCTGTGATTTAGCATTTTAAAAGTCATTCCTTATTTAGGTTTATCCACATTTTATTATTTTTTCTATATTTCTTTCTGTGCTTGTGTCCTTTCATTGAAGATCATCTCTTGAAGAATTCAGTTTAGTATTTCCATTAGTGATTCTACTAGTGCAGTGGATTTTCTTAGGGAAAGATGCAGTAGGAATGAAAGTGCGTAGACATGCAGGCAAGAAAAGAGAGAAGGAAGAAGCATTTTATTATATGTATTTAATTGTTCATCTTGGTTGTTCTCCCCAGCTCTGGGAGGCGAACTTGGGTCCTTGGAATGTGTATGGACTGTGCTTCAGCCATGGGCAGTTGACCAAAGTAGGGCTCTACCATGGCACCCCAATTCACTTTCATTTTGAAGGTTATTTTGCAGAATATAGAATTGTAGGTCAGTGGGGTTTTTTCTTTCATTGAATGCAACATTTCCAGTTACCAGGCTTCTATTGTTTCTATGAACATACTGTTCTTTTCTTCCTTATTTAAAGTCTGCACATTGCCTTATCTTACTGTTTTCTTAATCTGCCCTAACCTGATTTCTTTTCATTACTCTTTATTTATCCTTATTAGCAAATCAGGTTATTATTAATAAGTTTTCTGTGCATGACCCTTCTTTTGAATTCTGTTTGAGTTTTCATAATGTTTATCTTTCCGCTTTGTGCTTACTGGGTTATCTTTCTCAAAATTAACTCTTTGTTTGATATACTTTACTTTAGAAAGATCATACTGAATTCTCATAAAGACGTCTATTGATTGTGTGCTAAACTTTTGCAGGTTTTAGTGAAAGGTATTCTATAATCATCTCTATAAATCACCAGAATCTAAAGTTTCTAGTTGTGAATTTGTCATTTCTAAGGGACCTTGGTGCTGTGTAGGAATGAATGCTTCCATTAGCTGAATTGTCTCATAATTGTTTTCTGACGATAGCTTCCAAAAATGTCTCTAAGTATGTCCTCTCACTAACTCAGATTATACTTATCAAGTTTCTAGCATTCTTCTTTCTTTGATATCCCATTTGTAACTTCTAACTTCGGTAGGAAGAACCAAGCTCACTATTTTAACAATTCCTTCAATCTTACTCTAGCCATACTCTTTTTTTCTAGTATTCATACTACCAATATGCCAGTCACCAAAGGTAGTGTTGTTTTTTATTCCTGCATTTCCATTGACCCCACACACACACCCAAAAGTTATCAGGTCCCATTTATAAGATATCCTTTTAACTATTTTTATATTTCAACTTCCTCTTTATTTCTAACCTCTGACGTTTACTCATAATTTTTTTTTTAAGGTGCAGGCAGGAATGAAGGTGAGCAGGCAGGCAGGAAGAGAGGATGAGGAAGCATCTTTATTTTTATTTAGTTGTTCACTCTGGTTGCTTCTCTCTGGGCCCTGAACTCAAACCCAGATATATGAGGCCTGCTCCTTTGGAGGTGATTGACCTAACTACTGCTCCACCAGGGTGCACTATCTACTCATAAATGTATCTTGACTGGTTAGATAATATGGTTTGGAATGATGTAAGAAAAGAATTATTAATTTTAAATCAGAAAATACTTTAAAAATAAAAATCATAGTCGTACATAAGTGTTAAACATATAATGTATTATGCAAATGCTTCTAGATATTACTCTGATACAATGTTCTCAACAGGCAATGAACACAAGGGAAAGTGGCAAAGCTTCATCCAGTTTAGGTCTTCAGGATTTTGATTTGCTCCGGGTAATAGGAAGAGGAAGTTATGCCAAAGTACTACTGGTACGATTAAAAAAAACAGATCGAATTTATGCAATGAAAGTTGTGAAAAAGGAGCTAGTCAATGATGATGAGGTAAGTATTGTCATGTTGCACAATTTCTAAGCTGTTAAACTGGCATATGTCAGAGTAAACCTCAATGCTTGTGCTTTATGATTGCACAAGCAATTATAATTATATGCTTTAAACATTATATAAGCTATATTTATGATAATATACTTATTAGTAAAAAATAAAAATACATTCATATTATTATCAGAGTGAAAGTACTTGAGCTTTCTAAAGTTTTCTAGACCATGTCATACTACTGAAATTTACTGGTGGTAGCTTCATCTTTGTAGATACCAATTATTTTTTCATGATTTCAATACTTTGATGTTTAGTGTAGTTAATAATTGCATTTGTGAGCATTTAATTGCTAAGAACAAACATGTCCTCAGTTTTGATGATTTTTCAGTTTGACATAGATTTCTTTTATTTAAAAATAGGATATTGATTGGGTACAGACAGAGAAGCATGTTTTTGAGCAGGCATCCAATCATCCTTTTCTTGTTGGACTGCATTCTTGCTTTCAGACAGAAAGCAGGTAAGACTGAAGATTGAAAGATACTGGAATGATTATCAGACTTTATACATTTTAGTATCTTATATAGTAAGACCTCTTTCTAATATAATTCCTGAAATGGAAATCCTGGAGACAGACAACACTACTATGCTTATAATTTCTTGCTACCATACTCCAATTGATGTTATCAATTTGACAGTGGATCAGTAATAGGAAATTACCTGCTTTATATAAATTTAAAATAAAAAAAGCACCAGGTCATAATTATGGCAGTAGAAATCCAGCCTTCTAAAATTTCCCAGTATTCTAGCATAGTACTTAATATTTCCTAGGGGAGAAAATCCTAATTTTTTTTTTTTACCTTAAGTGACAGTTGAAAATGACTTGGTGTGTCCTGGTGGCTTAACAGATAAGTCTGCCACCTTCAGCTGGCATAGTCTGCATACATCCCAAGAACCAGGGTTTGTGACCTGGGACCAGGGGGAACAACTAAATAAATGTTTATTCCTCCTCCCTCTTCCTGCCTCCCTGTCTGCTCCCCTTTATTCTTTTCTGCACCTTTCCTTTAAAGACAAAAGAAAAAAGGGGCATGCCCTAGTGGCCTAGTGGTCTGGTGCACCCTGGGAGTAGTCCTACATGAATTCAAAAGTCCTGGGTTCAAGACCAGGGGCCGTGAGGAGTAACCAACATGAACAGCTAAATAAAAATAAATGGGGTGCTTCTTGCTCCTCTCCTCCTGCCTACCTTCCTGCTTGCCTTCATTCCTGCCTATACCTTTCCTTTAAAAAGAAAGCAAGTAAAAGAAAATGACTATTTGTGAATGCCAATATTGGGATGGGGGAGCTCTGTATTGCAAACGGTACTTAATACTTTAGAATTACCAGATTGTAGAACTGTCATTCTGCTGATTTACTTATGTCTTATGTGACTAAACAGCTTTCATCTCCATCTACCCTTTGTTTTCACCCAATTTCTATAAGCATTGTTAGGGGTAAATCATATAGAATGCTATCTTACGTTGTAACTAGTTCTGTAGTGTTTAAAATGCAGTTACACTGCCTTGATTTTGAGATCTTGGTTTCATGTGTTCTCTCCTGTGTTTTAGATTGTTTTTTGTTATAGAGTATGTAAATGGAGGAGATCTAATGTTTCACATGCAGCGACAAAGAAAACTTCCCGAAGAACATGCCAGGTCAGTTTTTTGTTCATTGTGTTGGTTTGGGGGCGTATTGTAGAACTTTTTATGTTCCAGTGGTTGAAAACAATAGATAAATATTTATTTCGGTACTAGAAAATTCTTAAAAGTCATATTGCAGCTAAGCTAAGGCTAGTTATATTATATATAACACTATAATAATGTAATTATAAATGATAGAAATATATAAAAAGTAATAAAGGGGAAACCTTTAATATACGAAAACCAATTCTTTTCAAATATTTTGTCTATTCAGCATCAGATGCTGAAATAATTCATGAATTTTCAGAAACTTATTAACCTTATAGGGTTTTCAGGGATCTTTCTCTATTTGACAGTTTTTCTTTAGAAAGTTCTTATTCATGTGTACTTGAAAGAAAACATTTCTTCTTAAACTATTATGTAATTCTAGTCTTTCTGTAATTACAATCTCTGAATTGTTTTGCTTTGGGATTTTTCCCCCCATGATCCCATTCATGTTAATGAATAATAAAAAATATTAGATATTAATTTGTGTCCTTAATTTGATATCACTACAAAATTGTAAATTGTTTCTATGCTGGAAGAATTAGATGAGGAAGGATCAATTAGACAAGTCTAGTTTCAAGCTTTGTTTTGAATTTTACAGAGTTATCAGTAATTCTTAGCCATTGTGCATAAGATTAATGCAAAAATGAAGCACGTGAGCTTCATACATGTATGTTATTAATTGGGGGAACGCAGATCAGAGATGTCAATATTTTAAATTTGTTTAGTGGAAATATTGTTAGCTTATTGATTATTTCTTATTAAAAAGAGATAATAGCCTTTCATTTCATAAGAAAGTACAAAATGGCTGTTGTTGTGTTACTGTTTTTTTTTTAATTTATTATGTGTGGATTATTTTTAGGCTATATGAAATGGTCACCTGTTATAGAAAAGCCACAGATGTATTTTGAATTATGAACATAGCTAGTATTTATTCCTTGTTTGTTTAATGTGAATTTAAAGAAAGCAGTCATTTAAAATGTAATAAAATTTCCGGTCTGGTTTTATGCCATGTAAGAACCAAAGCACAGGGTTCAAATTCCTTATTATTGTTCAGGCTAAAAGTTCTCATCATTAGCAGTGAATTGATGGCAATTTTTAAAAGTTAATTTCTTTAATATTGAATGTTTTGTTGAAGAATAGTTTAATTCTTTTAAAATTTTTAGTATAGATTTCATGGTTCAAGTAGACAACTTTTATTATTCTTTCCCTTCTAGACAAATCAGTGGTTCTTAGTATTTTGGGAGGTCTTTTCAAAGCAGTATTGAAAGCTATGGAAACTCTGAAAAAAATGTATGTGTACACATGTGCATACAACTTTGCCTCTGGTTGTAGGAGTATGAGCGATCTGAAGTTCATCCAAATTCCTTGGATTAAGAAGTTATGGAAAGTTATTGAAAATTGAGACTTTCAAGTTAATAGCTTTATCAAAAGTATGTCTTTTAAGACTTACTAAGAACTTTTTATACTTGTTTTCAGCTCAGATGTTTTAAAATGTACTTCAGTTTGTTTTTTGACATTAGTTCCTAAAAACATTTGGAGAAAAAAATCTTTAGACATGAGTTTGTTGTTTGCATTTCCAGATGGGAGTAAAACTAAATACCTTTCTCTAGAACTTGCAATAATTTAAAAATTTGAAACAAATGAGTTTTTTATTTAATTTCAGATTTTACTCTGCAGAAATCAGTCTAGCATTAAATTACCTTCATGAGCGAGGGATAATTTATAGAGATTTGAAATTGGACAATGTATTGCTGGACTCTGAAGGACACATTAAACTCACTGACTACGGCATGTGCAAGGTAAAGAGAACTTTCTGGTTATTCAAATGATCTCATCAGCTCAGAAAATTGTCTTGATAAACTGGCTTCATAATTAAAGGTGGGGAAATGATTGCTGCTTGGTTTAGGATACTTTATGGAATTCTAGCACACAGACAAATGTATAGATGTACATATTTCGTAGCCCCCTTGGGAAGTTAGGTATCTTCTGTTAAATATTACATGTGCTGTATAAATAACAATTTCCTTTTTGTCCTGAAAATTGTGATACTATTGAATAAAATTTGGAAAAAAAATTGTCTACAATCCCACTGCTTTAGCATTGTTACTTCCAATTTTTGCCTTTTTGTAGTGAGTCTTAAGTAGTGTTTCCAGGATTTCCCTAAGAAGTCTAGCATTTTTTTATATTTAGAATTTAAATATGACATAAAGTAGAGATGAAATAGATCAAAATAAGAATTTAACTTATTCTTTGTCTTTTTTATTTCTTGGTGTTTGTTTTTGTAGCAGTGTTTTAAAGGTCTAATCTCTTTCAACAAAATGTGTAGGGAGCTAATCTCCTTGTTAAAGTAGCTAGGACAAATTTATTACATAACAATTATGTGGCAACAGGTATGTAAATGTGAGAATTGCATTCTCCCAGTCCCCTGAAGGAAGTGTATGCGGAGTCTAGAAATTATTTAAATAATAACATTAAGTAAGATAGTCTAATGATATTGATGGCTTAACCTTATTATCTGTTCAGATTATTATCTGCTCTTTGGAAAAGAAAATCTTCACCTAAACTATTTTTGCTTTTAGATACAAAATTCAAATATTTATCTTTTCTTTTGTTGAATTTATATTTTTATAAATTTTATTTTATGCAAATTTTTAATCATAAAGCGATTTAGTAGGTGAACCCATGTGTCTGTTAGATTTGTGCTATATCTGGAATCTTGAAGCTGGCCCTGTCCTTTGATCCAGTAATTCTGCCTCTGGGATAGTCTGAGTAAATATTTTGATCTGAGGTCAAGTTTAGGACCATAATTTTATTGTAGTTTTGGCCACTGGTAAAGAAAATGATTGAAGGAATTCTGAAATGACAAAAGGTTATGACCTTATGAAGTCATTTAAGACATTTATTGCATGTTCATAACATCATAAAATGCTAAATATAACCTTATTTTTAAGTTTCTAATTCATAGAATACATAACAATGCATTCTATTGTGTCGCATAACACATTTGTTGTTTACTCTTCCATATTTTTAATATTTTATAATGAGAATGTATTAAGTAATGAATTCCACAAAGGTGAATTAAGAATTTTCCTTCCTTCCTTTCGTTTTTTCATTCATATAAATATAGGGGTTCTGTTTTGCCTGGAAGAAAATTATTATAGAAAAGTTTACTTAAATTTTTTGCTATTTTATTGAAAAATAATATCAGTTTGTTTTACATTCTCATTCTTTTTAGAGATCTTTAATCAAGTTAATCAGCATCTTCGCTAAATCTCAGGTCTTATTTATCACGTCTTTAAACTGGTTGTACTGCCTACCTCCTTTTTGTATTTCCTCGTCCAGGATCTGTTTGCTTTAATTAAGGGCAATAGATAGCAGGATTGGAGCTTCTCTTTAAAGACTTTGCTAACTGTGCTTTGTCTCTTCTCTCCCTGAGACATTTATACACTTGTGATTTAACACTTATGGGAATGGAAAACCCCAAAACTTGAATGTTCTTATCTTATGACTTAGAGTTAGTATTTAAACACTTACGTTATACTGTAGGTGTGTGTCAAATATTCAGTCAACAAATGAATAGCACAGTGATTTTTTTTTTCTACATGTTTATAGCAGTATACATATAGTAAAATTTGGAGAAAAATACATATACCAGAATATCTCTGGAGGGGCACATAAGAATCTTATAATAGTGATTACCTCTAGGGATCTGGAGCTAAATATTTCAGGGAGAGGAGTGGGAGGAAAGCTTGATTTTGATGTTTATCTTCTTTTTTTGGAGTTTTAGACCTTATAACCGAACAATAGGAAAATGGTTAGATTCCAGATACATATATTCAGTTGAATTTTATGTAGTTAATAATAGGAAGTTATAGGAAATACTATAAAGTAGAAAAGGCAGATACTTAGTTGTATATTTAATATTATCCACCTTGTTTTAAGATTATCTCTTTATTGATCATTTCTAATTTAATTGTCTGGTGGCTAGAGAATGATGTGTAAATGACATTAATTCTTTGAATTATATTGAGATTTCTTTTATGACAGTATTTGGTCAATATTCCATATGTACTTTAGAGAGGTTATATAGCATTTCTATTTTGCAAGCAGGAAGTCTCTCCCTCTCCACCTTTCTTCCTCATTTCTTCATATATACACATAGACATATATTTTCTTTATGTGTATATAAAATATAATGTTTTAGCTCTGGCTTTGGTACAGATGTTTCTATTTACTAGTTTTTTTGTTTTTTGTTTTTTTTTAATCTCTATACTCTGTTGAGTTCTGGTATAGATTTATTAAAGTCTCCTAGTATGATTAGGGATCCTATTGTTAGTTCAGGCTGGTGTAACAAGATACCGCAGGCTGGGTGGCTTAAAAGCAAACATTTATTTCTCACAGTTCTGGAGGCTGGGAAGTCCAAGATCAAGGTGTTGGCAGGTAGATGTCTGGTGTAGTCTCTCTTCCTGGTTTACAGATGACTGTCTTGTGTCCTCCTGTGGTAGGGTGAGAGACAGGGCCAGGCCTCTTATGAGAACACTTAATTCCATCATCAGATCCCCACCTTCATGACCTAATTTACTTGTAAAAGGCCCCACCTCCCAGTGCTATCACATTAGGGTTTCCACATAAGATTTTTAGGGATACACAGACATTAACCCTATAGCAAAGATTGTGAAATTCTACTAATTTTCACCACTTTTATTCTTTGTTTCTTGCAGCTATGTTGTTATATATACATTTGTTATAATTTCCTGGTGATTGTTCAGTTTATTATGTAGTTTCTCTACTGATACATATTGGTGTATTTTGCTTTAGTAGTCTATATCCTGTAGCTGTTAAATACAAAACCAAAAAACCTGTGCCTTAGAAAGAAACAACCAGAAGGGAAATATCATTATACCAGCAGTAGTTGTATTAGAAAGATTGAATTTAACGTGCCTCTTTTCTTCATGAAATATTATTTCCTTTGCTCATATAATTTAATGTAATCAATTTTTATTACATTGTACCTGAATATAGTTTTAAATGCAGTTTTAATCTTAACTAACTTCAACATCTAATGAGGACAGGCTTTTTTCTTAAGCGATTTTTTTTTAATTTATTTTTTAATTGTAATTATTCTTCGCATTAAAATAATTTCCTATGTATAGGTTCCCCATTTCTTAGATATATTTCAACCCACCATGGCCTCCACCAAATCATCAAATGTTCATCCCCATCGTCCAGTGGGCGCCACCACCATTTGCCCCCACCTGCCCCAGTCCCTTTTGGTCACTTCAGTTCTGTTGCAGATGTTTCAGGGTTGGTTGTGTTTCATCAAATCCTTTATTTTGTCTGTTCACATTCCACCTATGAGTGAGGTCATCTGATGTCTTTCTTCTTTTAACTTGTTTCACTTAGCATCGTCCCCTCCAGTTCCATCCATGCTGATCTCTTAAGTTATTTTAGTGACAATCTATGATTTAAATAATAAAAACAGTTGTGCTAGTATGTTATTGAAGCATAATACGTTGCCTGCAGACACTGAACTTACGTGATAAAAGAGATGAATTTGAACAATTGTGAATGTTGTTATTTCTTTCTGGTTTTTTTCCTGAAGGAAGGGTTACGACCAGGAGACACAACCAGCACTTTCTGTGGCACTCCCAATTACATCGCTCCTGAAATTTTAAGAGGAGAAGATTATGGTAATAAATAAATGTGTTCCCTTTTAGTTATGTATTAGAAGGGTGGTTGAATGCGGTACCTATCGCATTATAGCATTTCAGTACTGATGTTATTAATATAAACCTTAGGAACCCCATAAAACCTACATGAATACCCCAAACTCTGAATTGGAGAAGGTTGGTCCTTGGCAATATTTGAAGATATAATTTAATATTCTATTAGTGACAAAGAGTAGCAGGCACTATTCTAAGTGTATTTATATTTATATATATGTATGTATTAACCAAGTTAATAATGTGAATAAATCCTGTGCATTTTACAGATGAAGAAATTGAGATACAGAAAGATTAAATAATTTGCCTAAAGTCTTACAACTAGAAAGAAGCAGGGTAGGGATTTAAATTCAGCTATGTGACTCCAGACTCACGAACTTCTGGAAGATTGTTCAGATTTCCTGGGATATTCCCCAGAAAGATTGATTGCTTGTTAAGAACTCAAGGATATGTTTATCTTGCAACATTTAACACCTCTGCATACCCTGCTGGAGTAGTGGTGGAGTTGATTTGCCCCCATGGGAGCACTGGCCACGTGCCCCAGGGTTCGGGTCCTGGGTTTGGGGGGAGCAGCCAGTGTGAACTAGATGAAAATAGAATAGAATGCTTCTTCCTCCTCTCCCTGCTTGTCTGACTTCCCGCCTTCATTCCTGCCTACACCTTATCTTTAAAAATTGTTTTGATTCTTTGGGTTCTGGCTTTCTTATCTCAGCAAATGTAAAGGAAGATGGGTGCTTGCGACAGCTGCTCACAAGCGGATTCCTAGGTCCTTCAAGAATAAAGAAGAATCAACCAGCAGAAGATGAAGTTTCTCATCAGGGAAGGTTATTCTCAAACACGATGTAATTGTATCCTTGAAACAAAATACTAGCTGCAGACCATGAATTCAAAGTTATATTTGGAGAAAAGAAACTTCTGCTTCTTTCTCATGTTTTATTTTTTTAAAGGAAAGGTGCAGGCAGCAATAAAGGCAAGCAGGAGGCAGGCAGGAAGAGAGCGGAGGAAGAAACATCTTTATGTTATTTAGTTGTTCATCTTGGTTGTTCCCCCAGGCCCAGGATTTGAACACGGGACCTTGGGACTACAACACTGCAGCCTAGGCCAGCAGGCATGCCCCATTTTTTCTTTTTGAAGTTATCTTTTGGCTACCTCCCCTTGTTGATAAGTATTCTATAATCCTCAATGGCTGCCATAATAGTTATAATACATTAAACTTTTTTATTGTGTATTTTTTAATTATGTGATAAATGAGCCTTAAATTACTTACTTCGAATAATGCAGAGTGGATAATTTGTTGCTTTAACATTTCTTTTCTGAAGGTTTCAGTGTAGACTGGTGGGCTCTTGGAGTGCTAATGTTTGAAATGATGGCAGGAAGGTCTCCATTTGATATTGTTGGGAGCTCTGATAACCCTGATCAAAACACAGAGGACTATCTCTTCCAAGGTAAATTTGCAATATTTTACATAGATTCTCTCTGAATGACCTATTCTAGAGCATGAATGAGAATGACTCAGATAATTATTTTGAGTAAGAAAAAGAATCATTAGGATTATATATACTTTTTATTTAATATGTGAGGCTTTGATTTCTATTTATTTATGGTGTGTCCTACTATCTCTGTCGTCTTGAGTCTCATATGTTAGTTACCTTCTCACATTCAAAAACCTAACAGGGATTCCTCCAGATTGTGAATCACAAAATAGAGAGTAGAGGAAAGACTTCTATGGCAAGAAAACAAGTGGACCCAAGGGATGAATGCATAAGTCCAAGTACAATAGGGAGGGAAAAAGTGAGTATGAAGAAGATAAGGGTGATCAAAAGGTGGAAAAGAGAGGCCCCACAATGAGGAATACAAAGAATCGAACGCTACAGAAACAAGTAAACAAGCATAGTTTAAACTCCAACACAACCCAAAGAAGTATGAGGACTGTGGGGAAAAAGTCTACATTTAATAGTTAAAGGCATCAGAGGAAATGAGTAGATATTTCAGGTAATAGGAAGTCGAATGACCTTGGGATAATGCGGAAAGACCTCACTGGTAATTTGGGACATGCACGTTACTATATTAATGAGCTACTATTGCACACCCATACATTTGACACAAATTTTAAAGTCTGATACTACCAGTGTTGTGAGAATGTGGGGCAAGTGGAACTCAGACTCCTGGTAAGACTGAGACCTGGCACAATGGCTTTGGAGAATAATTTAGCAGTGTTCAATAAAATACAATAGATATAGTGATGTGTGCCGGGCATCTTATAGATATTAATTCACTTAGACCTCATAGCAGCCTTATGAAGCAGGTATTACTTTCATTCTAGTTTCATAGATGAGGAATAGACAATAGGTAAAAAAATGAAGCATCCATGTGAATGATAAAAGCTGTTTCCATTTGAGGAATGGACTGAGAAAGTAGGCAAGTTGCTTAAGTGTATGTCAGGTCTTATTTCTACCATAATGTCGTAAGTATCTTAGTAAAGAACTAAAGATTAGAGCTATGTAAAAGTTAAATATAATGCCATACATTTTGTCTTTCTAGTTATTTTGGAGAAACAAATTCGCATACCACGTTCCCTATCTGTAAAAGCTGCAAGTGTTCTGAAGAGTTTTCTCAACAAGGTATGTAAGTCGTATGTAATATAAAATTATTTTAGTGATTCATCTATATGAAGGAAGCTGGCTGGTAAGTAGAGGTTCACATTGTTTAAAATTTCAAAACAGCAGAGTCTATAACGTTTTCAATTAGATAAGGACATTGCTACTCTGTAGCAGCATTAGCTCTTGAGAAGAGTGGTTCTATTTTGCCATTATAACTCATTTCCAGCTATATATACGTTACCTTTAATGTAAACCGTATATACCATGTATGTAATTAGGGAAAAAGTACGTCTCTGGGGGATAGCCTTGTATTGTCAGCTCTATTTTTCAGTGTTATTTGTATTATTTTCCACAGAACCTCTTTACTTTTTGAACCCTTAGCAGTAGCAGTCACTGCAGAGTCTGATGTCAAACACTTGATAATGGGGTGCACCGTCGTGACTCAGGTGGCTGAGTCAGTTATGGTGCAGACCATGTAAAGCCCAGGGACCCCGATTCAAGGGCTGGAGGGAAGCGGGGTGGGAAAGAAGGAGAACCAAAACCGAAACCGAAAACCTCAATAATGAGATAAAAGTAAGAAGACACAAAATACTATCGTTAGCCCTTAAATTTTCTGAACATCATGTGTTTATTGTAACTGGTAGTCTAGAAGAGTTTTGGGATCTAAAGTTGCAATTTTGAACTGTTTTATTCACAACACTTCCAACAACAAATGTATCCTTTTTTCCACACCAACAACTAATTTTCCAGCTCTTTAGCCACCAACTGAATGTCTTACAATTCAGTTAATTTCTAGTAAGTAACTTGGAGTTAGCTACATACTATGCAGGTTTTAGGGCTCAGTCCTACAACTGTATCAGTCAGGTGGCAGTTGCACTGTCGGGTACCCACACTTCTGTCTACTTGGCTACAAAGTCAAGATTTCCCACAGCCTCCCCGGCCCCAGCACACAGTGCACGCTTCAGGGTCAATAATTTGCCAGAACAAAGGGCTCGTAGAACTCAGAAAAACACTTGCTATTACCAGTTTATCATAAAGATGCAAATGAACAACCAGATGATGAGTCTTTTCCGAAGGATCCTGAGCACAGGTGCGTCTGTCCCTGAGGGTTTGGGGTACATCATCCTCTATGACATAGATTATCTTGCCAACCCAGAAGCTACCCAAAAGAGGCCTTTTTTGAGAACTCGTAGGCATGATTAAGTCATTGGCCATTGGGGATTGAACTTAATTTTCACCCCCTCTGGAAATGGGATAGAAAGTTCCAGTCCTCTAATCACATGGTTGATTCCTCTGGCAGAGATCCCATCTAGAAGCTATCTAGAGACCCAGGGACCCAGACATGCTTCCCAGGGCTGGAGGGGTTCGGGCCCCATATGTATATGTGAATGTGTATGTATATATGTATATATGTATACATGTTTAGATTTTCACCACTCTGGGACCTTGGGCTTTACGTGATCCACATGCCAGTGTCTCAGCCACCTGAGCCACGAGGGCACGCCCATGTATTTATTGTTGTATCACGGTCATCTTGGCAGTCCTAAGTTTTACTTCAAATACATGTGAGAAAGTAGGTTGATGATCATTTATTTTCTAAGGTTAATAGATTATCATGAATTTTAAGAAAATAAAAACTCGAAGCTTATTTCAAATGAGTGCTTTATATAAGAAAAGATTTAGGGCGCACCCAGGTGGAGTAGAGGTTGGGTGCAGTCCACATACATCCCCAGGTCCCCATTTTAAGACCTGAGGCCAGGGAGAACAACCAGTGTGTACAACTAAATAAAGTCAATAGAGTGCTGCTTCTTCCTCTGTCTTCCTGCCTGCCTCTGCTCGCCTTCATTCCTGCCTGCACCTTTCCTTTAAAATAATAATAAGATTTATTAAATGGGAAACCTAAGCTTTAACAGGGTGAGAAATGAAGGTGGGAGATATTGATATGTAAAAATAAAATGCCTATTATTGGAAGGAAAATGGAAATATTCATTAACAGTGATGAAAAAGCCAAGAGTTTTCATAGATTGCAGTCGTCTTTTCAGTCTAATGATTCAAATAATTGTTGTACACAAATGATGTTTTATTGCTGTAATTAGACAAAGGGCTTTTAAACTGAGCGAAGAACAAACTTGAGACCTTTAATAGCTTGCGTATTTTGACTATCACTCTAACCCATGCCAAAAAAATGGCTGGATGCTGCCCAAATGATTCTGTTACTCTTTCTTTAGCAAGGAGTGGTGACAATTCCCCACTTTAGTTACATGATACATGGAGCGAGAGCCATGAAGAAATCTTACTCATCTAGAATCTAGTGTTGTACTTTCTAGAAATGAAAGCTAGATCATTCTGATTTCAGACATAAAGGTATCATAATAGACACAAAATGTATTTTAATCTTAAAGCTTGATATTCACCCAATTCTTTAAACATTTCTTTCCAACATAGGACCCAAAGGAACGATTAGGTTGTCATCCTCAAACAGGATTTGCTGACATTCAGGGACACCCGTTTTTCCGAAATGTTGACTGGGATATGGTAGGTACATTTGGATTATTTTCTATATTAGATATCATTATTATCTTAGGCTAAGTTTTATTGTCTTTAAGAATGTTGAAACACTAGGATATCACAGCTTCACCCCATTCTCCAAAGTACTTTTTAAAAATGGTTTTAAAGCAATAAAAGCTTAGAATAGTAATTTAATGGAGCAGATTATATTACTGAGGCACATTTAAGTGTTCAGGTTTGTAACTTATTTCTATCACTGTGAATATTGTAGAACTATGCCTAGGAAATATCTTTAATAAGTGGGAAATACCTGAGAGCAGAGGAGAAATGCAGAGGTGGAATTTTTCTAAGATTACAGGATTGCACTCTCATCGAATATGTCTTTCTAGATGGAACAAAAGCAGGTGGTACCTCCCTTTAAACCAAATATTTCTGGGGAATTTGGTTTGGACAACTTTGATTCCCAGTTTACTAATGAACCTGTCCAGCTCACTCCAGATGATGAGTAAGTAATTCTATAGACTGAAATATTTTCAAAGTTCTTTGAAGGTCCTATTTTTAGTGACAGTGTTTTATTAGCAGATAATACTATAAATTAACCATTTTATTATAGGCTGTTTGAATCCATATGCTAGTATAAATTTAACAGTAACTGCCATTTTCTACTTTGCATGCATGATCTCTAATTCTCACAACAACCTTGTAAACCTAGTTATTGTCATCTTCGTTTTACAGATGAGGAAACCGGGGCTCAGAGAGGTTAAGCAAGGTTACACAGCTATCAGGTGGCAGAGCCAGGATTCAAACCCAAATCTGACTGACTAAGGCCTGTGCTCTTTCCACTGCACCGCACTGTTTCCCATTTTGATGCTGACCATCTTTGTTTGAGTTCCTGAGTTTTGCCTTAAGATAGATTTCTAGAAAAAGAATTAGGTCAAAGGGGATGAAATTTTTAAAACTCGTGATATGTATTGCCAAGTAGCTTTAAAAAAAAAAAAGATTACATCCACCGATCATGTCCAGCCAGCAGTGATCTGACATATTTTTGTGTTTATATGTGCTTATAGAAATATGATTTCGAATAATTGGGGGCTATTTGTATCATGTGTCTGTCATTACATATTCATTCCCTCATCTCAGGAGACCTTTACTGCCTGGCATCATTTTATTTTACATCTTGTCAGTTCTTACCACGTTCCTCACAGCAGCTGTTTTAAAACCACCTCTACATTTTAGAAGCCTTCAATCCTACCTCTGTCTTTATCACTCTTAATGGGGTTTGCCTTGCCTGAACTTGACTGCAAAAACTGAGACCTCCCTGATGTGGGCTTGCTTCTCTTTCCAGGTGTCACCAGACCACCAAGCTTCTCAGAATTGCCCTCTAACTCTCCTCAACCTTGTACTGGCTTCCCACTCTTGGGAGACTAGCCTGCTTTTGCAGGAGGTGGCCTCCTCTATTCCTGGACCTGTTTCCTTAGTTTCCTCTGTGATTTCATCCTGTCACTTATCTCATTATTCCACCTACTTCATTTCTCTTTTTCCGCTTCTTTCCCTGTGCCTACAAACCTGTTCAGATACCTTAATATTGCCCTGGAGTCAGTCCCTGTCTCCCTGCTGGTCTGTAAAGCCTTTGGCACTGATGCCTTGCCTTAGGTTGGCAGTACCTGTCCTGGTTCTGCTTCATCTTTTCAGCCCTGTCCCCTTGAGACTAGGATGCTCCATGGTTGTATTCATGACAGCCTTCTCTTTGCTCTAGGCAGTTTGTACCTTGGAGATTTTAGCCAGCCTCGTAGCATGGATACCAGCTATTTAAATGACTCCCAGCTAAATTGGCAAACGGTTATTGAGCAAAAGGCACTACGTTAAGCATTCAGAGATGATCAAGACGTAGACCAATCTCAAAAAATGCTTGCTGTCTACTAGAGGAGAGAGAGAGATGTATCAAATTATTCCTGACAGCATCGCGTATTAGAAAGAGCACTGGATTTAATCAAAAGATAGGATTTGAATCCCGATGCTACCTCTTAACAACTGTGTAACCTTGAGTGGGAGTTGCATAACGTCTCTGAGCCTATTTCTTCTCTCACTGCCTACCTCACAGGTTTGCTGTGAGGAATAAATGAACGATGGCTTCTAAAGCTTCTGCCCCGTCCTGGTGGTCTCCTAGGTTGCATTCCCATCTTCTTGTTTAACATCTCCCCTAGTTTGTCAGACAGGCACCTCACATATGCAGTCTAAAATTAAAGTAATGACCCTTTATGGTCTCTTGTTTTTTCTTTTGTTCACAGTTCCTGGTTTTTACTCACCTTTTTCTCTTTCTTCATTGTCCCACCATGTGTTCCCACATGCAGGTTCCAAATGTCAATGATCATTGACACCGCCTTTTCCTGACCAGACTGTAATACCTTCAGCTGCCAAGTCCTTGCCTGTTTTTCCTTTACTTTTTCCTTTACCCGCAGCAGGTCCTTCTTTTCCATCACCATAAGCCCTGTTCAAAACTCTGTCAATCATACCTAGAATATTACACTGTCCTCCTAATTGCTCTTCTTTGCTTTGCAACTCATTCTGTACACCTCATGAAATAACACCCTAATTCTTTTAACTCCTTTCATTAGGAACATTCAGTAGCTTCTACATTGCCTCGCAGATAAAAACCTATCCTCTTGGTTAGCATTTAAGGCTTTCCACTACCTCTCCAGCCTGACTTTCTAGCCATCTTGCTCATATGTTCTACACAATCGCTGTGTTCCAATGAGCCTCTTCCATTTCCACACTCACTGACAGTTTGCTCTTACCTTTGCTCATGCCATTCCCTTTGTCTTCCTCCATTTTTACCTAGTGAAACCCTCCCCTCTTTCAGAGCTACCTCATGTGCATCCAGATCTGTGATATGTCAGGGTGAAATTCCCTTGTGTGAACATCACTGGCTTTTTTGAGCCATTGCTTTCCTTCCAGCATCACCTTACATTTAACATCCTTCTATTCCTGTGTTCCATCTCTAATAAGTTCCTTGCATTTGCCCAGACCTCCCGTAATCTTTCATAATTCCATTCAGTAAATGTTTGTGGAAAGAATGCTACCTTTCTTGATTTCTCCCTTTTCTTAGAACTGTGGTTAGCTTGTTCTGTATGAAATTAGGTACTGCTTTCTCTTTAGCTGTTCTATGAAGTACCTTCCCTCCTTGAAGGAAGGAAGGGACTGTATCTTTTGTAACTTTGTGCTCTGGAGTGTTGTGTGTACATATGAATGTTGAAATATTTGATGGTACTACTCACTCATATGTTAAACTCAAAGCCCAGTGTAACAAAATGCCAGCCCCTCCACTCCCTGTGACGCATTACCTCCTGTGGTGTTCTCTCCTTACTCCAGGTCTTTCAGTGTTACTTGTTCCTATTGCTTTTCCTTTTGAGTAACTTCTTCTGGGCCTTCTCTTCACCATCTTCCATCTGGCTGTTGAGGTGACTACTAAATTGAATGCTAATTCAGACCTGGATGTTCATCTATAATTATAAATGTTGTTCCGGTCAAAAGTTAACATGAACTAGAATTGTGACAACTTGTGCCTTTTTTATTCTGAGCCTTCAGTGTTAGACTACCTTTTGGTTCTAAACTTGGTATGGGATTATTTGTCATTTTTAATTTTTGATTTCTTCTAGAAAATGTTTTGGGATGAATCTAAAACCTTATCGATTATTTTCCTGTAATTTATATAAATTTGCCTTATTTCTTGAATTTAATCTTTACCAGTTAAATGAAAAATTGAAGAAATCTGATGTATGTAAATTAATTTATGTTTCTTTCAACAGTGACATTGTGAGGAAGATTGATCAGTCTGAATTTGAAGGTTTTGAGTATATCAATCCTCTTTTGATGTCTGCAGAAGAATGTGTCTGAGCCTCATTTCTCAACTATCATTTTGCTTAGGTTGCTCTTTAATGCATGGATAAGCTTGTTACCAGTCTGGACGCAGTGAGCTTGCCACCTACAAAAAGATTCAGTGTCTTCTGTTGTTGACTTAGAAAGAGCCAATTACTACACTTTAAGCTTAACTATGAAAACAGGTTGGAACTAGTTTTCAGAAAATCATGTCACAATTAGTTACACTGGTAATCCAAGAGCCTAGTAATGAAGTTGTCGTAATTCATTTAAAGGAGGCACCACTGCTTTAAAAAAAGAGTTTCTGTTGCACTAAGGCTCATGGTGCTAGATCCTCCACTCCCATGATTTTTGTCATTCTTTAGGTCATTTAAGTATTTAATTTGAATAAAAGATGAATTCAAAATACAGCAACATAATTATATTACCTATTAGATTTTGAGTTCTTTGTGTTTAAAAATTGAGCTGTAAATTTCATCATTGCCTTGGATAATTAAATATTGATTTTTAAGACAACAGTTATTATGTTGATTGCTAATAATAAAAGGGATTACTTGTTTAGAATCGGGGACTCCAAGTTCCCTTTGAAGAGAAAAAATATTCTTAATATTTATTAAGAAAGAGATTCCAAAGAATCGGCTGTTTTTGAAAAACTGATTTTTTTCCTCCTTCCCCTGATCACAGGTCTCCAGCCCAAGTTCTTGGACTTTACATGGCCTCCACCTTAGCCACTGAGCCACAGAGTGCACCCATGTGATTTCTTTAGTGTATTATAGGGTTTGATTGTGAATTTCTCTCTTTAGAACTTTAGAACGTTAGTAACTGTAGTTCACAGAACCTAGGATGCAGATGAATGAACGTTTCTCAGTATATGAAAAGGAAAAAAGAAATTTTGAAATTGATGAAAACAACAATGGTACTATTTATTTATTATTAGAGAGTAAATCCCAGTTGCTTTTTGTTATTTGACTTCTTATAATAAGGCACTTGTAAATGCACTCCTTTTATCCATTATCCAGAATGTATACTATTTTTTCCTTAGAATTTAGTATACAGAAAAGTACGTTTTCTTCCAGAGACAGTATCTTAACCGTGCTTGTTTCTTTCCCCCAAAGCATACTACCCATACTTTTGTATCCTATTTATGGAGTCCAAGAAAAATAATAAAGTAAATATGAATATATTCAGGGCACACACATACATTCACAAATATCACAGTTCCAACTTCTTTAAGTGAATTTTTAATTACCTAACACTTATAATACGTAGTAGATAGAATACAGTTCAGGGGCAGAGTTCTTCAGATTATTTTTTATTAATATTAATGTTTAGCAATTTATTATTTAAAGGAATGTCAGAGATAGCATACGTCAGTTAAATATTTTTTAACAAAAAGGAATTTTTTTAAAATAACCATTATCTAAATTACTTAATGCTATCGGATCTTAGTAAAATTTAATTTTGGGCAGTACTATCAAGTCTTAAATTTACAAAATTGAAATCTTTTTTCGTTTTTGTTTTTGTTTTTGTTTTTGGATGCTGCATTTCATTAGAAGTGTAATTTTTCCAAAATTTCTGACCATATACTCTCTTCAAATAATTTTGTTTGAAAGCAATGAAAACCTCAAAGGAAAATATTTTTATGTAAAATTACATGTTTATTTAAGAGGTATACATGTTGAAAACAAAAGACAGTATTCACTTCAAATCATAAACTTATAGGAAATTCTGACTTCTTTGTCAGAAATATGTTTATGAACTTGCTTAGTGGTGCTGTTCCCCCTTGGGCATTAGTCCTCACATTTTAAAATGGGGAATAATCAATCAGGATGTTTGTTTAAAATGCACAGTGCTGGACCCACCTTAAAATTCTCTTAGGTCTTTGAATCTCATTTTGTGAAAAGGTTTATATTGAGTTATTTTGTTCTATAGTTAAATATTAAAAAAAAAATTCATGATACAACATTTTGAGAAGAGATAGACAGTGAGTTACCATCTTAATATACAATTTTAAATAAATTTTGAACGAATTTCTTCTCAAAGTTATTGTTTCACAAAAATTCAACAGTTTTCTACCAATACTGTTACAAATAATGACATTTTTCTATGATGAGGTTTAAACCATTATTCAGGGTAGTCTTTTGTTTTTAAATTTTTTTTTTTAACTAACAAGATTTACTGTTTATATTTTATACAGAATTGGATTTACAAATATGCTTTTAATTATGTTCTGTTTTTTGTAGTCTTTAAGTGCCATACCAATTTGTTTTATATTATGTAAAAGTCCTCAAAATATTCACCAGGGGAATAAGGCAGTTGACAGAATGGTTGGATTTTGGTGTTCTAAGAAAAATTTATTTTGCATAAGCATGTGGTCAGATCATTTTATGTGTGTGCAGCCTGAAATGGTATTCAGGTATTTTGCTTGTTTAGTTACTTGTACATTTACTTTTTAAATTTTGTTTTGATTCTTGTCATGTAGAACACTGCCTTGGTCATCATAATGTAATCTGGTTTTGTGTCCTTTTTTTTTACTTTAAAATCTTTAAATAAAAGGTTTAATACTCATCAGGATTGTAACTTTTTTTGCAACGTATCAGAAATTTGTGTAAGAACAAAGATGTATCAAAATTTCTGCAAGAAGATAAATGGAAATTTAGAGTTTGGAATTTTGCTGTATGTAAAGCAGCATTCTGGTAGTATTGATGCCATATTATAGACATTCATTCATAAAATATTTTTAACTCATCCTTCTGTGAATCTTTTATATTGGAAGACAAATTAGAAAAAAAATTGGCTGAATGTAGAACATTTTTAAGTTAGTTTTAAAATCGAAGCAAATTTGAACCGATTATTCCCAGATCATATACTATAGTAATTATGCAAAGTCTAGAATTTCTTTCTCAATCATCACTAAGTGTCCATATATATAAAAAAGTGTGATTATGAGATTTCCTGAACTCAGAACCCCCTTTACCTACTGTTTCCTCTCTACACAAGGAAAATGAAATCTTAAGTGTCTTTACACTTTTCTTTATTGACTTGTCAGAGAAAAAGAACTGGCATATTCAAACCACCAAAGACTAGCCTCTGATTTACTATTTTGTCATAATTTCACCTTTCGCTTAAAATGGAGTTGCAAGCAGTATTGATGAAGAACTATCCAGGATATTCCCTGAACCAAATCATAAATTTGGTTATTTGAGTTTTAGTAAAATCCCCCAAGCGGAGCACAAAGAATGTGAAAGTTTAGGGAAATTCCACACAAAGCATACAGCCAGTTTCATCCTGAGAAGTAAAGCCAGTCTCCAGTCTCGGAAATTCAGCAGTCACCTGCAGGAGGGTCATCTGGTGTATTTAATGTTTTGCTTTCATAGACTTAACTTCCTCTGCTCTAAAATTCACAGGGTCAGTTCAGACCCAGACAATCTTAAGTTAGTTCTATCTTTAGTTTATTGGTCCAGAATATACTGGGATTTACTAGACTCAAAAGAACTAATAAAAAGACAGAACCTCTGCCCTTGATTTTCATTATGGACTTGCTCAGAGCGATGTTCACCTCCAAAACAAATAGTCCAATGATAAGAGCCAAGTAAACGCAATAAAATGTAGCTTGCGTGGTCATGATAATTTATCAGCATCACCACTGAAACTTGCATGCGTTGAGTTGACTTTCCTATATTATTGATCCATGCTAGAAATTTTTCAGATTTACAGAAGATTCCACAAAGCTCTCAGAATGTGTGTGTCTGTGTGTGATTACTCACAATAAGTCTTAGGTGCCTATGATTAGACACATTATTTTTGGCTTTTGTGCTCAGACATAATTGAATTTTACATGGAAATGGGAGAGAAAATGGTCCGATACTTCTGTTTAGGTTTTGTACAATCTATCTGAAATGTATAATTAAAATGAAACCAGTCCAGAATCTGAAAGTGGTTTTTGTATTTGAAACGGGGAAGTGCAATTCAGTGACAATTTGTGTTTTGCTGGCATTAGCACTTTTTGTGCGTGCGTGCACGCGTGTATTTGTAACATTTTTGCCCCTTTATCCAGTCCTGGATCTTGAACCTGAGTCCTTGGGCTCTACGTGGCTTGCACCTTAGCCCTCGAGCCACACGGGTTGCTACCAATTAGTATTTTAAATTTTTTATTGGGGAAGCAAATTGCAAGCATCTAAGGGTTGAGTAACTGGGAATCTGTGCCAGGCTAATCCACTGGACTTGAGAGAACTTTAGCTCAAGTTTTCATCAACAGTTTAACTGGTCAGAAGCAAATTCTAATTGTGTAAGAAAGAACACATTGAAAAAGTCTGTCAGAATCCTTGAAAAATTAGATGCTTTGTTTTTCCATAAAAGGAAAGTGCTGGTGTTTTAGAAGTGGTGCCGCATAACAAGACTTAAACTGACATAAACTATCTGCAATGTGGGTGGCGATACTTAGTGACTTTTTACATTATTCATAATATTTTTAGGAATAACTTGTAAAGGTAGTTACAGGGACCTAATTTAACTCACATTTCATGCCTTTTACAGGAAAATTTTTTACTAAGTAAAATTTCTTCTAGAAATGCCAGATGCCAGATTTTTCACTTAAAGATCATGAAAGAATGTGCCTTTGTGAACGGTTCGACTCAAGCGTACCCATTTTGAAATAATATTTAATGAAGGAATCAGAATCAGTGTGCCAAAACTTGGTATTTTGCAAAATTAGTCTTTCCTGAGCTTAAAAATTTTAATCCATGTATTTATTGGAGGCTTGCAATATGTCTGGCACTGCTGATTCTGTCGTGTTTGTAGGATTTAGAAATATTTTATCATGGAGGATGCGTGTGTGTGATATAAAGAATGCATTCACTCCCAGAAAGTTGGCTTAATTTTAAAATAAAACTCTGCATGTCTGTTACCCCTTTAAAGAATATTTCCTATGATTAAAATACAAATGAGAATATCTGGTTGTCTCAGAATGATGATTCTATCCGCTTCACCACCAGGGGCCAGTCTCTTGCTGGAATGAAGGTCAGAGTATCAGCCCTTAGCCCTCTGGAAGAAGCAGCATAGTCACTGAAGGCTGGTTACCAAGAGATTCCAGAATTTTATTCATGCTGAATTGATCTTCCAAAGGAAACTTCAAACATTATCTGGGAGCTTGTCAAGTTTTCATGAATTGCTTTACTGCCTTTAACCTTTCTGGGTGTTAGACTTTCCATATTTAGAACAAAAGAAGTCCTACCATGTACCTGGCCCTGGGAATATATCAGGCAAGAGTCTTCATGTCACATTTTATGCCATCTGGGCACTTTTATATCTGAATGATACCTTTAACTGAAAAGAAAATCAAAGCTGGTTTTGGTCAATTAACTATAGAGGAGTTCAATTAAAACAAAAATCTAAAATTGTTCACATTGTTTAGTTGTAGAAATTTCTGTATCAAATACTGCATGGCATTAAACTTGTCATTCACAGATTTAACCCCTGAATGTAGACACTCAGATTACCCATTGAAAGCTCAACTTTGGAAGAGTCTGGACTATACTGCTATTTCACAACGACACTGAACACTTCTGTACTAGAGGTAAATAACTGGAGAATCAGTTTGCAAAGAGACAGTTTCTGCTCATTCCATGAACTTTTCCCATGCCTCAATTCCAGGTGGTTATGTACTTCATTGCCCGAAATAACTCATTGTACGATGTGCCGTAAATTGCATTAAACAACTTCACACCTCCTCCTTCACACGTTTTTTCATCAACTTTTTTAGATTTGTTGTGTTGTTGACACCATTTGATAATCCGCACATTGTAACTTGATAGTACGAGTAACTAGGAAGTACTACAAATATTCTGAGGTGTTTCCTAGTGGCCTAGTTGATAAGGCCACTGAATGTAGCCCATATACATCCCAGTGACTCAGGTTCAAGACCCAGGACCATGATCGCAGCCAGGATGAGCAATTAAAAATGCTTCTTCCTCCCCTCCTCATGCCTGCCTGCCTACCTATTTGTCTTCATTCCTACCTGCAGCTTTCCTTTAAAAAAAAAAATAGTATTCTGAAAAGTATAGGAATTCCTTTCATTGTTTTGATAGAAGGGAAAGCTTGTACCTTATAGTTATGAGGTCTGGGGTATTTTGCTTCTGTTTGATTTTTCAGTAACACAAAGGAAATTAGGTTTTCCACATAAAGTTGTTCCTTAATGTTGGGTCCACCCAAATAGAAATATTATGTATGGATTTTAATAGCTAACATGAGTCAGGTGTGTGCTACACAGTTTGCACATGTTTTACTGAATCCTAACAATCTTCTGACAGTGTTTCCCACCCCAGAGCTATTGAACTGAAATCTTTTTGAGTGGGGCCTGAGGGTAAGCATCTCAAATTAAATTTTGAGAACCACTAACCAGTATATTAATAAGTCTTACCACCATTCATGAAAAAACTGGAGATTCATAGAAGTTGAGAAACCTCAAAGTCCTTATGTCTCTAGTGCCTGTTCTCTCAAGACAGTGTGTATACACACACACACACACACAAAGAGACTAGTAACAGTACGAAATCCAAAGAAGCAAGGTTTTTATACCTATTTGGAATATGAGGGTCATGAAGAAACCAGGAATATGCTGAACTCTGGAAAACAAACAGGTTCCACTTGAGAGGTGAGCAGGGAAAACAATGTCTTATGGGACATACATATATGGACGAATATATATGTGTGTGTATAAAGTTTGCTCTAAAATCTGTCTCAGAAATAACACGTCTTGCTAACTCCTCGGTGGCCATTTTTGTGGGTCTTTTCTTAAAGCTTTAGTTCCTTCTCTACAACTCTGGTGGCCCAATCCTGCCAGCCTTTTCCCTTGATTTTGCACTCTAGCTTTCCATGGGTTGAGCCACCCACTTCATAGACCTCTGAAGTACGTGTTCAAGTTCAAGAAAGAACCCCTTCCTTTCAGGCACTCAGAACTGTGTGGTAGCCCCTCAGAGACTATCCTTATGTCCAACATACAGTTGAGCCTGCCCAGTGAAATAATCCCCTAGCTGACCTCCTCACCTAATTGTGCTTCCTTCAGGTCAAGAAACCCAGAGTGCTGAGAATTTCTGGGAAACCAGCATGCCCCCTGAAACACGTCTCCGATCTCCTGGGTGATCGCCGGAATTAGGCATTTTAGACATGCTGGAGTTACACAAGCAGGCTGGTTATCTGCAATGGCAAAGATGTGCCTCCAGTAACCAGCCTGCGCTGTGCCCTGGTCCCTTTCCTCTCCGTTCTCACCCTGCCCGAGCAGCCTTCTCGCCTGACATTCCTCCTGCGCAGACTGACAGCCTCCTTCCTGGATAAGACACCATCGATTTCCTCCGTCTATTCATTGCACTTCCCCTTCTGACTGTCCCATAAGACATTATTTTCCCTGCTCACCTCTCAAGTGGAAGCTGTTTGTTTTCCAGAGTTCAGCATGTTCCTGGTTCCTTCATGACCCTCATTTTCCACCTAGGTGCGAGAACCTTGTTTCTTTGAATTTCATGCTGCTGTTACTTAGTCTCTTCTCTTTGTCATAAGCCAAGCTCCTGCTATTCCATTTCTTTTTCTTTATTTTTTTTTATTTCAAAGGAAGGAAAGAAGGGAGGGAGGGAGGGGAAGGACAGGAGGAAGGGAGAGGAGAAAGAAGCATTTTTACTTGGTGGTTTTTTTTTGTTGTTGTTGTTCCCCACTGACCTCCCCCAGTCCCAGGCCATTGTCCCTGGTTCACACCCTAGCCGTCTCAGCCACCTGAGTCACAAGGGCATGCCCTGCTTACTCCATTCATTTGAGGAACATTGGACATCTGGCTCACTCTTCTTAACCTGAGACATTCTTTCAGGGACAACTTCCAAGTGTAAATGAACCAACGATCCAACAATATTCAACTAAACACTAAATCCCATCTTTTCTATCAGTCTTTTTCCTACGATACTTGTTTCCATCTAAGGACCTCACTACACGCTGTCCCCATACCTCTAAAACACTCCTCCCCCTTTCTCCCAAGGGACACCTAATACCCTTCAGGCAAGTATGTCACTTCCACAGAGAGAACAGCATAGGCCACCTTCTCTAGTGGTCCCTCAACTGTCCTCTATCAGTGTACTGCACAGTGCCTCTCTCAATGTGTAATTTCATATTCCCTTGTTTCTTTATAAAATCTGTCACCTCCACCAGTCTGTGTGTTCCACAGGGATGGGCCATGTCATTTTCATTTACCATTGTGGCCCCATCTGGAGCAATGCTTGGCACATTGATCCTCCAGAAATATTTATTAGATGAGAGAGAGAGAGAGAGGGAGAGAGAGAGGATAGATACAGAGACAGATAGATGATAGAGTGAATGAACAAACATTAGCTCTGTACTTTGGAAAGAGCTCCCACTGTGGTTTCGCCATGAGTAGAGGTTGGCTGGGAAACATTGCTACAGCAGAACTGGGACTAATGAAGCAATATTTTAATGGACCACATAGGTCATTTTTGTGATTTGATAAAATCACAAATTGGAAAATAGTGCTAAGGAAAGGCCTTCACCCACACACTGAACACTGTCCTGGGCTAGAAAGACTTTTTGCTCAGTCAGGACGGTGAGTCAGTCTGAGCTTTTGTGGAAGTCTCCAGCCCTGATGTAAGTGGAAGCTTTTAGAGAAGGCCCCTGATCACTCAGGTAACACATGGAAATCAAGGGACAAGGAATTTCCGAATGTTGCAGAGATTGAAAAACATAGACTAATGCTAGTTAGCTGTTAGTTTTCTGCTGTGCAGGAATTTAGGAGAGGAAAATTTCAATGTGTAGACTTCCTCTGTTGTCTGGGGGAGGCCACTTGAAAATCCTTGATGGCAGTACAGTCATACTTTGAAGATGGACTGAGTTCTCAGAAACACTCAAAGCCACTTGGAGTCAAGTTTAATGTAGGTGGCAAGTCTGGGACATACTGTTCTAGGAATTTGGAGCTCGAACCCCACCACCCTGAGCTAGCCTCTGATGAATGATTTCTAAAGGTAAACAAGACATTTTGCTCCTTCTCTTTGGCCTGCAGAGGAAGATTTCAGTTCTTTTAAGAGAAGAAATGTGATGTAGGCAACATATGTTTTCTCTAGCACAGTGACATCCAAAGCTGTGTCCTTTCACTCTGCATAGAGCCCACTGGAAGTATCTGAGCCGCTTGCTGTGGGTCATGGGTGAAGAGAAGAGAGTTCCAAAGTTTTCTAAGTCAATATTTCTAGAACCCCAAAGGATGTTTGATAATACTGTACCCCAGCTCCTTGTGATAAGATTTCATAAGGCTCAGGTGATGAGGATGAAGAGAGACCTTGCACTTCTACTTTAGACTCCTTATCCCTAGAAGCTCACATAACTGCAGGATCTCACCCCCAGGTTTTGGGGTGTCCTCATATTAGGTGCTCTAAGATGGCAGAGAATGTCCCACCTTGAAACTCCTTTTCTCCCTCTTCACCCATCTCCTCTTATGCTACACCCCACCTCTGCTGCTATGATGGGAAGGGGAACATAGATTTTCTGGGGGTGGAGCAGGGGAGAACATTTGGAATGGGTAATTTTTTTTTCTTGTTTATTTGGGTTTTTTTGTTCATTTGTTTTTTTAATTTGGTCACTTCGAAATTTCTTTAAAAATACAAATAAATCTAGACATCGAGAGGGTTCATATCTTATGCTAGCCATCTCCTGCTCATATTTAAGATTCAGCTCTCTCTGTCATTATGATTCTTGGCCCTTTGAGAATCCTTTGGGACTTAAAAGCGCATATCTCTTTTTAAACCTGGCGTAACATGAGGAAGTCCTCAGTCTTTAATGTTAATTTCACAGAAGCCATGTCTGATTTCCCCTTCCCAGTTTCCTGTTTTCTTCATGCTCTGATATCAGGCAAAGAAATGAACTATTGCTTCTCTTACTGTAGATTAAGAAGAGTAGCTGTGAGGACCTTATTGCCTCCTCTGTTGTTGTTTTTTTAAAGGGAAGATGCAGAAAGGAATAACGACTAGCAGAGACAGGCAGGCAGGAAGAGAAAGGAGGAAGAAGCACTTCGTTATATTTAGCTGTTCATCTTGGTTGTCCCCCATCAGCCCCAGGACATGAAGCCTGGGACCTTGGGATGTATGTGGTATGTGCCCAGGCCCTACTCCACCAGGGCACACCACTAAATTGCCTTTTATGGCACCATTTATATGGAAAGAGACCTTGTATGTCGTAAACAAAGGACAGACAAGAAAACTAGTGGACCTAGTGTTGTCATGGAAACGGTCTTTGTGTATGCATGGATGGTCATGACATAACACACATAAAGGTGTGCTGTGGAGAGTTTCTCTATGATAACCCTTTTGGGTCCCTGATGAATCACTGACCTCAGTGGGTATTCGTATAAGCTCCGTTGCTCTAACAAACACCTCATAAGGTGATGGAAATGTATTTCTTCCTCTACTAACAGTTTAGGACATATGTTCTGGGTCCAGAGCTGGGAGAATGGGGCTCTGTTTCCCATTAATATTCAGGGCTCCAGACTGATGGTGGCTCTGCCATATTCAAACCAGGGGATGGGGGGAGGCTGGTAGCCTTAGTCCTGAGAGGTGTTACAGCCCAGGCCTGGACATGATTTGTCTCACTCAGGCTCACATTGTTTTGTCTAGAGCTCAGTGCTGTGGCGTTTCCATAGCAAAAGTCTGAGGAATGTTAGCCAGTTGTGTATGGAGGAAGAAGAGATGGACAGATTTTAGTGGCCTTCTACTGGACAGAGTTTCTGTGAAACAAAGCTCCAACAGGTGAGAAGCCCTGAATTGAGCCTTGGAGGGGCATCAGCATACGGTGGGACAACTGAGAAGGACCAGAACTGACACTCAGGGGTCACTGCCACAAACTCTCTTGGATCTGCTGATGTCCCTCTTTGATCCCTGACTCGGCTGGACTTCCAGCTCCTTCTCTTGTTCTCCTCCTGTGTGCTGCTCCCCATCATCCTGGCCCTGCCTTAGGCTCATGAACTCTCCTTCTACCCAGGATCTGCCAGCCGAGTCTACTGGTCTTTTATCCAACCACCCACTGGACTCTTGACTTTTATCCACCCCATCCTGTTTCCACCCAACTTTTGAGTTCCCTTTTCTTCCTCCTAATATGCATACAGCACCAGGTGCTGAACCCCCACCCGCAAACTCCAGACCATGTCTGTGTTAGGGACCTGTGACCTCGCCTTCTCCTTCCTGTGAGATGCTGCCCTAGCTGGAAATCATCCTTGTTCCAGGCAATTCAGAAGACAGGTAGGCATAAAGTACACTCACTTATCACTTACCGTGTGTCAACAGCCTTGTAATGGTGGGACATTTTAAATAGGTCGTCTGGTGCCCCCTTTTCCATTTAAGTTGGAAACTCTGAGAATATATTTAACGGATATCTTATTATGTCCTAAGTAATGTACATATATGTTTTACTTGTTCCACAGCACACAGCACCAACCAAATCCTCATTAGCTATTATCAGTATTCGCTTTTCCTTCCTCTGCTTATTATTTTCAGGAAAATTGTTTTTATAGTGAAGATTTAGATGATTTAAAACACTGGTTACTCAGCTCTTAAAATATGTATTGCAAATGAAGCAGTATAGAATAGACAGTAAAAAGGGCTGACTCCAAGGCATTGCAGAGGAAGGTTATGTAAAAAAGTCAAGAGAAAAGGGGCTTACAGACTGAACTCTAAAGAAGCCACACTGGATATTTACTATTCCGCTCTGAAGCTGGCTGTACTGGTAATGTGGCCATGTCTTTAACAGCATTCGAACCACTTTCTGAAATGAGAATCTGTCTTGATAAAAATGTGAAAGCTATAAAGAAAAGTATTATGTATGCAGCCTACAAATTGGCCTGACCAAGAAATTCTTTGGAAACTCATTTCTATCTTTCAGTTAAGTGGATCAGGAGGACTAGTAAATTATGAAATGAAGTCAAGATTAGAAAAGGGTGATCTGCCAGGTAGGACAGAGTTTCTCTTTACAGAAAGAACCCAACTCATCTGAAATGAGGAGCAAAACTGATGGATGGTTGAAAAGGAAATGTTTGACAGGAGCCTGCCTGCTGTGCCCATAGCTACCTGCCCACAAGAATGTGGCTCCCTGGTGACAGCTGTACTAATCATAGAAAAACAAGTTGAGTGGAAGAAGGTGAATTATGTAAATTGACATTGACTGAGGATCCTGTTGGAGCCTTTAGAAATTTCCATGATTAAAAATAAACCTGGGATTTTCTTGCATTGAAAAGCGTGAAGAGCATACCCTGGTGGAGCAGCAGTTAAGTCAATTGTCTCTGAGGATGCTGGCCATATACCCCTGAGTTCCAGTCCTGGGTTTGGGGGAGAAACAACCAGTGTGAAGAACTAAATGGAAATAAAATAAAAAATACTTCTTGCCCTTCTTTCTTCCTGCCTTCTTGACTCCTGGCCTTCATTCCTGCCTGTACCTTTCCTTAAATTGAAAAAAAAAAAAAAAAAAAAAAAAAAAGCCATGAAGAGATGAAGGATATTTGCTAGACTTAGAATGAAATTTGGATCCACCCAAATAATATTTATTAACATTACTGTCAATTACTTAAAGGTTACAGCCATTTTGTGCATTTGAGAGGAACTACATACAGTGTGCTTTAGCCTACAAATTAATATTTTTTGTTTATAAAAATAGATACCCAAAATATCAGGTTTTTTAGAAAACGTCAGTTTTTTAAGTCTCGCTGCAGTTCTCTACCCCATTTTAAACAGCTTTCTTATTTTAAAATATAAAACTAACAATAAAAACTGATTTAAAAACAATACTCAAAAGTCACTCAATCTTCTAAAAGAAAACATTTTTGTTTGTGTTCAAAGATGGGCCATTAAAATCAATAGCTTAATAAGGATGCTTAATATGATTCTTCATACAGTTAGAAATTTGATAAACTCAGGTTTGGTGAATATGTTAACAAAAGCAAATGAAACTGGTATTTAAAATTTTTCTTAGTGAAACATTACTCAACACTTCATTTAACATGCTGTAATTTTAAATGAGTCTTTTTTCATCCTCAGACACATTGGAAATGCAGCTAAATTGTTTCAGTCGCCCACTCACTGAACAAAAAATGACATTACTTGCTACATATTAGGAAAGTGAAGGGTCTGCCACTAAAGCAGCTCAAATCGTAGGGGGGGTTCTTTTCTCACTTCCTGTCATCATAGCACTGTGACAAAGTGGGGACAGCATTGTTACATCAGGGGCAGAAAACTGTGTGAAAGCCAAATGACTTGTGTTTATTACCAGTCTTAATTCCCAACCATGTATATTTTCATAATCTTTAGCTCAGGGGAGGATACCCAAGCCTTTTTCCAAATGCAAATCTCTGGTGGTTTGTGTTATACTGAAAACCCCTGTGCAGACTGACAAAGGAGAGCTGGAGGGTACCCGAACATTAGGATTTAGTACTGACACAGCACTTACATCTGTAACATGCCTGACAAACGTTAACTAATTAAGAGGAACAACACCCCTGCAAGGTATTTAGCAGGATGCAAAAATGAAAATCTACAAGCAAGACAGTCAGGATGCATAAATCATGAAGTGTTAAATCAACATGACCTGGAAACCAGCAGAACTCCCTCCCCTTTTTCTTGCCATTATTGTCTTTTGGAAAAGTCCAGATGTTAGAACTTATGTCCAGTGGTGGTGATGGTGGTGACTGTGCTGATGGGGTGATGATGTCTGGGAGGCAACACTACGATAAAGTTCTAAGTATCACATTTGCAAAGCGGTAGTGTTCTACTAACTCAGAGAAAGGGCTTCAAGAATCCAACCCTTTTAGGAGCACCCCAGAGAATGGAAAATCAATACAGTACTTAATTAATCTGCTAAAGATTGACTTCACATAAAGAAGCTCCAACCAAGAATGAACCTCTGTGGGAAATCTGACGGTGCAGTTGGAGTGTAAGAGGGCAGCATGGTGACCTGTGGTGTAATCTGCATTTTCTGTTTTTTTCCAGGGGCGGGGAGAGCGTGGTGACTGCCCTGTGGTCAGGCGGCAGCTTGTGCTCACTGGCTGTGTGAAAGAACCCTGAGCAGGCAACAGCATTATTTATACAAGAGCAAGTAATCAGTTGTGTAGTTTTTAGAAGAGGGAGTGGAGTGTTATTCAGAACAATCTAGTTAAGAGTTTGGTTGAAGGAGACTGGGATTCTACTTCATTTAGTGACGCAAGTCTCTGTTTCATCTTAAATAGTTTAATCATCTCTACCACAAAGCGAACACTAGAAAATAAAGTAAAATAGATATGAGTATTTAGGTACACAGTAGGTGCTCGATAAATTGTAGTTCTCTTTACTGTTTGGGCATGCTGTGGATAAGAGTCAGATCCAGTTCTATCTCGACCCCAGGTGGTCTGCCATGGTTAGAAGCAGATCTAGAATGAAAACACGTCTCAGATGATCTCCAACTCCCCCGGTGCACTGTCCAGCATGCCAGCCATGAGCCACATGTACTACTGAGCATTTACAAAGTAGCATGTTAGAAATGAGATGAGAGTCACAGAAAATTACAAACCAGATTTCAAATATTTGTTTGTTTTCTTTAAAGGAAAGGTGCAGGCAGGAATGAAGACTAGTAGACAGGCGGGCAGGAAGAAAGAGGAGGAAGAAACATTTATTTTTTATTTAGTTGTTCATCTTAGCTGTTTCTCCCAGGCCCGGTTCTCGAATGGGGGGGCCTTGGCATATATGTGGACGTACCACAGTGGACTAAACCACTAGGCCACTGGCGAGTGCCTTTGTTTCAAGTAAAATATTTTTGATACTTTTTGTATTTATGACATGTTGAAATGAAAATATTTGAAGTCATTTCAGGTTAAATAAAATATCCTGAAATGAATTCACCTCTTTTTACTTTTTTAAAATTACAGCTATAGAATATTTTAAGTTACAGATGGAGCTCACATTTGTGGTTCACATTATGGCTTTGTGGTTGGTTTCTTTTTTTTTTTTTAAAGAGGAAGGAAGGGAGAGAAGGGAAAGGAGGAAGAAGCATTTAAAGAGGGAAGAAAGGAAGGAAGGGAGAGAAGGGAAAGGAGGAAGAAGCATTTAAAGAGGGAAGAAAGGAAGGAAGGGAAGAGGAGGAAGAAACATCTTTGTTTATTATTTATTTGATTTTTCACCCTGGCCCTCGGTCTTGGACCCAGGGATGTATGTGGTCTGCACACCAGCATCTCAGACACCTGAGCCACAAGGGTGCACTCCATAGTATGTTTCTTTTGGACAGTGTTGCTCTCAAATGTCTTAGATCACATATTTCCTTTGTTAAAATAAATGCTGAAGAATACATTGCCCAAATATGTAAATTTTTGTAAGTCTACTTTAGAAACATTAGAAAACATTAAAAAATAAAAAGCAAATACATGAAAAGAAGTCCTAATATCTTTTTCATGGGAAGAATCACCCCGGTAATCACCAGGTGCACCCCTAGGGTATACACACGTCTCTGTGGAGTTTGCCACCTTAGAACTGACTCTTGATGAGCCAAAGGACATATTTGTCACACTCCTTTGGGAAGAAGGGGACTGGTGATTACAACTGGAGAGAAACAAATTTACAATAAATATGGTAACTACACAGATAAACACAAGTACAACAAAGTAAAACATTGCGACTGTAGCAAAATGATCAAGAAATAAGACTAACAGTAGACTTCCTCTATTGCAACTTCAGAATCTTGTTGGAGGGGAGGGGGCAGGTGAAGGAGGGCCAAGTGACAAGCAATGAGGTCCACATGCAACTCTCTCTACATAGAACTTGCTGTACGTAAGTCTGGGAAGAGGTCAGTTGCTTGAATGGAGGAGGACTAAGTCATGCTTAAGAGCTCCTTGGCATTGTCTTCTCTCACCACCCACCCTACAGGGAAGAGAGGCAGGTTTGGAGTTTCTAAAAATTTGACTAATTGTCGGAGAAAGGAAAATGCCAGAAAAGAAGGACATGGAAGAAACATTGCCTACATTCGCAGGTTCTATGAGCAGCGATATGAAGTCCCACTCCATGTAGGGCCCAGGAGGTGACAAGACTTTTCTGATGAGAAGTGTTGGGAGATGCTAAGATATGAAGACAGAAAAGAAAGACTCTTCTGCCCAAGTTTGGCTCAAGAACTGAAAACATCACAGATTTGGGCCAGCTTGGGAACCTGGGTGATTGAGAGATCAGAGGGTCTGCACCACATATTCCAGAATGCAGGAGCCTATCTGGGACTCTTCCAAGGCCTTAGAAAGAGGAAGAGTTGCAAATCCCGGGAGAGATTAAAATCTCGACAGTAGAATTATCTGAATTAGAGATATACAGAAATGTTGCAAATTTTGAATGATGCCTATCTGACTGAATAAATCTATGTATAGTTACATAATTTCAAATGACACCTTAGAAATGAAAACCAGTCCCATGTTGCATCTCTGTACTCCAGATCTCACCAACCAGGAATAATCATTTTCAGCTTTTAAAGCTATTATTTCCCACATTTACTTTCATATTTCTTTTTGCTTGCTTGTTGTTTAAAGGAGAGGTGCAGGCAGGAATGAAGGTGAGCAGGCAGGCAGGCAGCCAGGAAGAGAGAGGAGGAGGAAGCATTTATTTATTTTATTTAGTTGTTCATCTTGGTTGTTGCCCCCAGCCTGGGGTCTTGAATCCTGGTTCTTGAGATGTATGTGGATGACATGAGGTGGCCTTATCCACTAGGAAGTGTGCCTACTTCCATATTTCTAAATAAGGTATTGATATTGCTATTTCTGAAGTTTTTGAGTTCTAGGCATATGGAAGGACCTCTTGTTACGACAAATGACATTTCCGCTTCCCTATATACATACACATACACTTGTCTTCCTCTCCCTCCTCTGTATAATTATACCACAATCTCATAATTTTTGGTTATTAATGTTTATACATTACCATGCCATGCCAATTTTATTCACAGCAGAGCCAGGTCATCTATTGTAATTTTTCTTTCTTGAATATTATTTTGTGGTTTTTTTTTTCCTAGAGTTAACAAGTATCTTTAAAATCTTTGCTTAGTTTTTCTATTACTTGTTACTTATTCATCTTCAGAATTTTTCATTAAACACAAAGTCTCTCTCAATGTGCTCAGATATTAGGAAATGTGCCATTTTTCTGTTGTTCTCATCCCCTTGCACTAATCTGAACTAGAACACGCTTGTCATCTCGGCTTCCCTCCCCCTTTGTCCTCCACTCTTGCCCTTTTTTTATTCTTGTGGGTTTATGCTTACTGCATGTTCTTCCCTTTTAGTGAAGGTTCAGGAAGGTGCAGCTATTATTTTTTTCAGGAGAGTTGCTGATAAGATAGAATATGACATTTCCCAACGTTGGTATTGCAGAGTAGAAGTCAGAGCAGCTACACAAGAAAGGCATTATCTGAAAACCATGACCAGTACACCTCCGATGACACGCTGAAGAGAAGGTCTGTCTCACAATTGGAGTTGACGGCAACCATCTTGATAGCAATCGGACTTCATGGCAGAATGTGGAGTTCTACCAGAACTGAGACTCACTCTATAACCAGTGCAGACCAAATTCAAGTAGCTGACAGCAAATATTTTTGTAAGTTCTGGAAGTAGCTCTTAGTCAAGGGGAAAGTGCATCCATCTTACTGCGAGCCATTCATCTCTAAGCACCAAAGCAGCTTCTAGGGATAAAATGGGACATGGGTAAAGGCAAACTGTATTGGACTGTGATACATAAAATATGCTAAAATGAATTTATAAGAATAGAAAACTGAGTTCATAAGGATATACCAATCAAAACAAATCCAATCAAAACAAAACAAAACTCCTTGGTCATCGATAGAGGATATGCATTACTCTGAAAACTGGTATATAAAAGGAAAGACTCAAATATCCAAACTTCCTGGAAAAAAAACCCAAGCAAACTATACCTCAAATTAATCAATGATGAAATGGAGAGTTCATTAAAAAAAAAAAAAAAAATCCTCCTAATAAATGAGGAAAGAATAAATGATATTGCAACCCTTATGGAAATATTGAATCTGGGTAAGGACCATCAGTGAGCACTAAAACCATGCTGAAAACTGATTGGTGGGAACTTTATAATGAATGGATCGGGCTGTCAACATCTGAAAATACTAACTGATCTTCATATTACATAAAAGAGAGACAAACAGACATTATGTGTCTCATGTGATGTAAATAGAATGTACACATCACTACAAATAACATATTCTTGTTAACAAATGACATGTAATCTGATCAAGTTTCTAGATTTTACTACCACTGTAAGGGGAAAAAGAAGGAACAGGAATATGATAAGTTGACATTATAGGAATGTAGTCAACAAAATGGTAAAAAATCAGGATGCCAGAAACCCTACAGGACAAATGGCACTTTCTTCCACAAATAAATCGTCAAGAAAAAGGAGTACCAGTAGAGTGAAAGTCAAGAAACCTACCTAGGATGTGGATCCTGATTCATGCATACCAACTATAAAAACAAGCAAGCAAACCAAACTTTACGATGGATGAAATGCGAACACTGACTCTATGTTTAATGTATTAAAGAATTATTGTTGTTTGGCACACCCTGGTGGCCTTGTGGTGTAGTACAACCTGGATGCAACCCACATACATCCCAAGGTCCTGGGTTCAAGACCCAGAGCCAGCGGTCAGCGGGTGGGAGGTGGAAACAACTAATGCAACCAACTAAATAAAAATAAGATGCTTCTTCCTCCTCTCTATTCCTACCAGCCTGCTTACTCGCCTTCATTCCTGGCCGCACCTTTCCTTTTAAAAAAAAAATTGTTGAGTGTTTAAAGTATGGCACTGGTATTGTGGTTGTGTTTTAAAAGGACTGGATTTTCAAGGAGATATACCAAAGATATACTTACCTTCTTTGTCCCACAAACTGCTATCCCACAGGAATTGGGATAGCAGAGCCACAACCAACTACAATTTAAAAATAAAGTGCTTCCAATAGCTGAGAACTGGAAACTACCTAAGTGCCCAACATCAGATGAATGGATAACGAAGATGTGATACAAATATACAATGCAATACTACACAGTCCTTACAAGAGATGAAATTCTGTCGTTTGAATCAACATGGGTGGAATTAGAGGGGGTTATGCTAAGTGAAACAAGTCAAAAGAAGAAAGATAGATACCAGATGACTTCACTCATAGGTGGAATGTGAATAGACAAAACAAAGGAACAGATGAAACAAAACCAGCCCTGAAACATTTGTAACAGAACTGAGGTTACCAATAGGGGAATGGGGCGGGCAGGGGCAAATGGTGGTGGAGCCCACTGAACAATGGGGAAGAGCACTTGGTGATTCGGTGGAGGGCATGGTGTGTTGAAATATATCTAAGGTATGGGGAACCTATACATAGAAAGTTATTTTAATGTGTATTAGAACAATCACTGCAATAAAAATTAAAAAAAATAAAAGTGCTTCTTGCTCCTCTCTCTTCCTGCTGCTGGAGGAGGAAGAAGGGGAGGGGGAAAGGGAGGAGGAGGGGAGGAAAGAGGAGGAGAAGGAGGGTGGGGGAGGAGGAGGAGCAGGAGGACACACTGGAGACCAAAGAGTGCAGCTCTAGACGCTTTTAACCAAATTCATGATCCCTGCAGGAGACTAAAAGTAATTTTGAGCTGAATCTAGACTTTTCTTGGAAGGACAGCTTTTGGCCATATCCATCTCTTTGACAGTCAGCAGAGAACTTGAGTACTTAGTCAGAGTGGATTAAAAAATATTATGCTTATCAAACTGACAAAGCAAGAATGGGTAGGAAATGCATTACCAGGAAAAAGGCAGTCCCTTGAGGAGCCTGACTGTATTGATTTAGTGATAAGAGTCTGTACAACCAGGGTGTCAGCTAGCACAGGAAATCCATCCTGGTGGGGAGTGAGAACTCCAGTCAGGACTGATAGCCTGTGGCCACATAGATTGGCTCCAAAGGGCATCGTTTATACACACAGGCAAAGGGCACCCTAGACTTGCCAGTCGCTGGAGACTGTCCTGGGTAGGGAAAAGGAAGGATGGGTGCAGATTAAGGGCATATGACTGAAGCAGGAAATCTTCTTCCCTCCCTCTGATTAGTTAATTTTTATTCAATTTACAACTAATTCTGAAAGTCTTCCTAATATAGAGAATTATTAGAATGTGATAGGAAACTATTAGAAAGGGAAACCATTACAAAAGAAAGGCTCATTTATTCTACTAACTTTTACATTACGAAGAACAAGCATTTATTGAAAATACTATGTAAAAGAACCATACCAAGTCCTGTAGGGGATACACTTAAATAAGATATAGTTAGATTTTAAAGTATAGTGGAAGATTTGGCGTGCCCTGGTGGAGCAGTGGTTTGGTCAGCTGCCTTTGACCAGCACAGTTCACACATATCCCAAAGACCCAGGTTTGTGTCCAGGGGTGGGGTGTAGGGGCAGGAGCAACCAAGATGAACAACTAAATAAGAGTACTTATTCCTTCTCTCTGTCTGCCTGCCTGCCTGCCTCTGCTCACCTTCATTCCTACCTGCACCTTTCCTTAAGGCAAACAAAAAAGACACGCCCTGGTGGAGCAGCAACCTTTGAGGGAACAAGCCATGTATCCCTGAGTTTGAGTCCCGCATCCAGGGGAAACAACCAGTGTGACAACTAAATAAATTAAAAAAAGAAGTTTCATCCTCCTCTCTCTTCCTAATACAGAGAGAGAGAGAGAGAGAGAGAGAGAAATTCAAGACCATAAAATTCTAATTCATGTGGTAAATGTAAATATGAGATCAGGAAAGACTGAGATAGACAAAGCTTCACACCAATTTGGTACTTGAATCTAGCTTTGCAAGGTGGTTCAGATTTCAGGAGATGTCAAGAGGAGGAAGAGCCTTCTTTCCGTCTTTCATGGTGTTCCAGATGTTTCCAGGGCAGACTTATCTGCATTGCCTTGCTCAAGGCCCTTAGGCAGTTAGGTTTTAATGCCCAAGACCCCCTGACTGAGGACTGTCACTCCCAGCACACAGTTGGCTAAGAAACACCCTTAGCCAGTGAAACAATTTCAATATAGAAACATAGAAAAAAATCAAGTGAAAGGAAGCCACGTGTAAGTCAAAATTGTGATGACAAGAAGTTGGTATCAGGCTCCCCAGGAACGTGACTCCAGTTCCGGGTCTCCTTATAATCCTCTACCTCTAAGTGACTTGAAGTAAACAGAATAGATTAACCAATTTATCTGAATAAATTGTATGGACAAGATGAATGAAAACAGGAACAGGTTTGTTTGTTTTGTTTTGTTCTCTTTCTCTCTTCTCTCTGAGATTCTCTTAGAATACTTTGAAAGTCATCTTCGTATTTACAAATGGACATTGCCCTTACATTTTATCTGATCGGAATCTACAAATGGCAGGTTCGCTGGCACTTCCAGTTTCTTTTTCTCTCATCTGCAACTTCTCTCCCTCCCTGGGTGAAATGAAAGCACTGAGAAACTGAAGGTGGGAAATCAAATCAAACTTGACACAGAGTCAGTGTATAACTGTGGCTGGATAAATTATACAAATTTGATTCTGGGCTTCTAAAGAGCTGGGGGGAAACTGGTTGGTAACAATCTTTTCTAGTGTTTGTACGACTGAAGGAAAGCAGTTGCAGTCCAATAGAAATTTCTCTTATGGGTCCTCATCAATAGATACCACATCATACTCAGTCAGTGACAGGTATTTCTCTCCTGGAAAAGCTCTTACACAGACAGAAAACATAATGCAAATACCTTGTTCAAGAGAAAAACGCTGCTAGTGTTAAGAATGAACATTTCTGGTGGTTTGATCTGATCTAAGAAAAAATTCTAAGGGGAAAAAAGAAACAACTTAACCTGCCTGCAAGAGTGGATGGCCTTCCAAGGCTCTAGGCAATCGTGGATGAATAGCTTTCTTCGCAACTGTGCTTTGATAAGAAATAAAGAGCAGAGAGATTATATTTTGAAGGCCAGAGGTCTGATGGAGCTGATTAACAGCAGATGTATATTTCTGACATTTTGATATGTGGATAAACAGCAGGGCAGGTGCTTGAGTTGGCCTCATTTTCTGGGCTTGGAGAGGCGACACCAGAAGATCTTCCAATTGAAGACAGAATTCCAGGGAACATGCAAGCAAGGGCTGTTGCTGGAGTCACAGGGGCCTGAGGGACCCTGAACTCCTATTTGTTATTTATTTTGGCCTGTCACGATCTCTGCAATGCATATTTCATGGAAGGTATTAGGAAACTACTTCAGTGTGGATGATTGTTTACAGCTAAGTGATTTTGTAATATTTATTGGCAAGTTGTTCTCCATTTTCCTAAAATTATGGCAGTGCAGTGTTTATTTTATCTATTTTTAAATGTGTAAAACATACTGAATGCCTGGCACTTGTCCATCCAGGAGAAAGTGACTAAAGCATATGAGGAAAATATTATATATAGCTTTATTTGACAAGCTGATTTATTTAAAAAAACACAACAAAGTGGCTAATGGAACTTTAAGGTAGTAATTTTACATTTATATTAAACTTTAATGAGCCCATGTGGTTTCTTTAAAATCTGTATTACCTGTGTAAAGAAAACCTATTCATTAGAAATTCAGTCTCTGATTTTGGTAACAGAGCCAATTTTCATATCCCACAGAGGTCGAGTCTAGGGAGCTGTAAAATCCAAGATATTTAACTTCGTGAATGTAAGACTTTATTATCAACGCTTATTTCCCATGCTGTCCATTGAAAGAAATGTTGACCGCCCTATGGCAACTCATTTAACTGGTAAATGGTTGAGACATTAGTGGATAAAACAATAGCGTTGTTAAGATCGTTCTTAAGAAAATGAATTTTATGCTTACATTAGACATATTTGCAAATAATTTCACTAGCTGGGGTTTTAATACATATCTTTAAAATTTATTTACAAAGGAAAAGTGTATATGCCAATTCCAATTGGCTAATGCTGCTAATTCTGTATTTTTCTGTTAAAACTGTAAAAGGAGACAGTCTAATTGGCCTAATTAGTTAATAGCAACTCTGTCTTTTTGGGTCAGGCAAAGGTGTTGGTTAGTGTATGTTCAGTGCTCCAGATCCATTCAATGAGAGTTCTTTGCTCAAGGAATACAGCGAGATCCCCAGGGGAGACATGCAGGAAGAGGGTGGAGGAATTGCACGCGTTATGATTGATGTGCTTCTTACTAGAAATTTCCAAATTTTCTACATTGTAAATATCTATATACATCCTTGCTATATTTAATTACTCCTTCCTTCCTTCCTTCCTTCCTCCCTCCCTTCTTTCCTCCCTCCTTAATGTCCTTTTCTTTCTCTCTCTTTCTCTCTCTTTCAGGAAAGGTACAGGTAGGAAGGGATGAAGGCCAGTAGGTAGGCAGGCAGGAAAAGAGAGGTGAAAGAAGCATTTTAATTTGATTTAATTGTACACCTTAGTTGTTCTCCCCAGCCTGTGAGGTGACCCCAGTCCTTGGGATGTATGTGGACTGTGCTCTCGACCAACCAGGGCATGATTTCTTTTTCTTTTTTGCATTTGTCTACTAATGTCCTGATGAACTAATGAATTTCTGGAAGAGCAGAGCAGCTGCTGAGTCAAAGAGTATGACAAATTTTAATTTTACTATCTATCCTGCTCTGTTTACCATTACATTCTTCTTGTTCTTTTAATATTTTACGTATTGGATACCAAAAATATAAAACTCCTTTCATGTGTGTAAACATAAAAGTTTTACTTCTGTAATCAACTCAAAACTGAAAAAAAAAGTTACAACCTTGTTCTTTCCCTTCTTTTCCTATTAAGTGGTTTATGAAAGAAGTTTAATGTTATTTTGGGAAATATTCCTATCTCTAGAATGTTCTTTTACGTCAAGAAAAGGTTAGAGCGGCTTGACTGCTGCTAGGGAGGTAAGAATCCAAGAGAGAGAAAGATAAAATTCCAGGTGCTCTTGTTCACTTAATTTTGCAAATTTTATGAAAGATTAAAAAAAAAAAAAAAAAAAACAGCAAACTGCCCCTAGGGTGGTGGAACAGCTGTCAGATTCTCTCAGGAAAGGCTCCTCCACCCGCCCCACCTCAAACTCTGTCTAAGGTTTTTTTGGCCTTTGCCTGGGGCCCCTGAGCCACAACGTGGGGACTATCTCAGGAAAGTCCTACTTCCATCCTGCTTTACCTGAGAGGCCAATCTGAGTGACCCCTCAGCCACAGCAGTCCCTCATCATATTTCAGGTAGAATTTTCTCTTCTGCTTTTTCTTTATTCTTCCCTTGGTGTATGTAGAGCTTTCTTAAACCCTGGTGGAGAGGGAAGCACCTGGAGTTTCTTCAAAGTTCTGTTTCCTGCATTCCAAACACTGAGATTCAAATTTGATAGTTCTGGGGCTCAAGAGTCTTGTTTTGTTTTGTTTTTTTGTTTTTTTGAATTTAAAAATTCAAAAAAAAAAAAAAAAAAGGAGCAATGAAGAAGGAAAAACCTGTTTATTTGTTTACTTTGTCCCCCATCCCTGGTCAAAAACCCAGGTCCCTGGGTTTTACATGATCCATACTCCAGACGTCTCACTGCCTGAGCCACAAGGATGTGACTGAGAATCTATATTTTTAATAAGCTTCTCAGATAACTCTGGTCCAGATGCATGGTAAACCCCACTTTGAAAGAATTGCTCTGGGAATTTGATGGGTACTTATTGGTGGGAGAAAATGAAAATGAAAAGTTTTATATTTTATTTTTCCCCTGGTGCATCCCGCTGGAGCAGCGTTTGAGTCAATCGCCTCTGAAGCAAATGGCATAGCCCTGGGTTTGAGTCCTGGGTGGGGTGGGGGTGGGGTGGGGGCAACTAGCGTGAATAACTAAATAAAAATAAAAGTAAAGATGCTTCTTCCTACTTTCTCTTCCTGCCTGCCTACTCACCTTCACTCCTGCTTGCACCTTTCCTTAAATAAAACAAAACAAAACAAAAAATTCTGTTGAAGATTTTTTTGACTATGCTTCTCCGTTTCAGTAAGCAGTCCTGGGTCTCATCAAACTTTCTGACACAAAATACTGAACCTTGTCTCTTCAATATGTTCCAAATAAGAATGTTTGCATAGTCCTACCATCCATCCTTTGGAGCTCAGTTTTTCATTTCTAACTCCCCCGATTCTGTTTCCATCAGCCATGTCAGAGTCCATTGAGGATCTCTGGAGTGTCTCCGGGGGCTACTTTAGGAAAAAACGTTTTGTAGACACGTTTTGTAGACAAGTTCCAAGGACAAGTCAGGGAGTATATGCAGAGGTCATTTGACTGTCAGCCAGGGACAGAACCAGGCTGATATTATCTGCCTTAATGAAAACCTGGCTCTTTGCCTTGAAGGTTCAGACACTTGATTTTGTCAACAAACCAGACTGGATCTGAGCTCTTGAATAGGTTCACAGTAACCAAACTCCCAGCACCTGGGGCACACAACCAGCATGCCGTGTACTTCTTTGCTTTTAAAAAGGAACTGGAATGTTCACACTGATATGGACCTCCCCACACATAAGTGGTTTGGGAAACCCATTTATAATCAGATGTCTGCTTTATGGGCAGACTTGAAATTGAAATAAGGGAGCTTGAATACATAATTTGCTTTCTGGATACCTTGAGGTGAATGCATTCACTCATCTTTAGAGCATATGCCTTTTGAGAAATATATTTATTTTGTACATTTGTTAATGCAATCAATTAAATTCTTCTCTGACAATTTTAAATTGACTTTGCATCTCTCTGCTCTATTCCCTCCATCCTTCCCTCCTTTGATCCTTCATTTTATTTCACAGACTCTTTATTATTCTTTATTCATCTTGATGTCCTTTTTCCAAGTTATTTTGTGCATTGGGAAGTAAGGATGCAGCTGACAATGAATGGGTCAGCATTTCACAGTGGTCTCCCAGCATTTCTGCGATATTCATTTCCAATTTTCTTCTGTCTCATCTTGATACTGCAAATCGATTTTACTTTTTGCATCGTATTATAGGAAAACTTCAGTTTTCAATGATTAGAGAGCTGTGCTATCCGATGTGGTAGCCAATAGTCACTAGTTACTTATTGTTATCAGTTAAATTTATTAAAGTAAAATAAAATTGAAATTTCAGTTTCTTAGTTGCATTAGCCATATTTCAAGTGTTTCCCAGCCACATGGGGTCCTTACTGAACAATGGAGATTTGGAGCATAGCTATCATTGTAGAGAGTTCTATTGGATAGCACTAGTCTAGAGATGCCTATATTTAAAGGAAGAAAGAAGATCTTTATATATTATGTATTCTGTACCAAAGTCCCAAAGATGGGGTGTTGTAATTGTATGTCTTTGTTTGTTTGTTTGTTTTGTTTTGGTTGAAGAAACTAACGCTAGTAAGATTTGACAATTATAACTAAATCTAGTGAAAGGTAACTTTGAAACAGGCAGGTCTTCTCGGTCACTACCCCATTCTTCCACTTCTTTCTCAGATTCTTTTTGTTGAACATAACAAGAGACCTACTCTGATCAGCTCAAGCAAACCAGAGAATTCAGTTCAAGGTTGCAGGAACAAAGACAGGAATATAGCTTAGCCTGTCTAATTGGATCCCAAGACTCCAATCTTATCAGCACTCTATACGTTTCTCTCTTTGCATCAGACTCATTTTGTTTTCTCTCTGCTAACTGATTTGTAATTCCTTTCTATTCCTCAACACAGAAAGTATGTTTACTAATAGTTTCTGAGATAACATTTTCTCCATTCTGTAGACCAGCAGGTCGAAGCTAGACTCTTTCAGTGTTTATTCCAAACATTTCTGGAAAGGTTCTCTTTGACCTAACTTGTCTCAGCTGTTTATTCCTGGTCCAATTGACTGTGCAGGTTGGGGTGGGGGGGGCAAGGTCAACCATAGTCACATGAAGTCCTGCTGCTTTGGCCATCTGGCAGAGGGTGGAGCAGGATCCAGGAAAGATATGCAAAGGCAACACCATTGGAGGCACTATACTTCTCACTGCACCATTGCGGGGCTCAAGACTCTCCACTTTGGTCCTTTACCTGAACTTTCTCTCCTTGAGCTATGCCATGGATATACTATATCTTCCTCTACTCAAAGCTTTTTTTTTTTTTTATCTTGTGTATCATTACAATAGGATTCTGCTAGGTGACTGATCAATATGACGTAGACAGCAACTTACAGCAGTGATTACAAATGATACCAAAATATCAGTGTTCTCACGATAAGTGGGATAATATTGCCTTCCTTGAGGCATTGTTGTGAGCCTTAGAAATTATTATTAGTATCGCCATTGTTAACAATGTCTAGTCCCTTCTCTGTCTTACATTTTCAGTTTAACCTGGGTATTAATGGAAATAAGATGTCTTCTGGGAATTTCAAGCACTATGTCAGAACGGTGGTGGAGGAGATGATGATCCTTAAATCATGTAATATAAAAGTTAATCCCACTTATTTTTTTTTTTACAATTAAATTGACCCTGCATAGAAAATCATGTATAACCTTTTTCATAATCTAAGTGAAATGATTTACCTAGCTGTGTTATTTTATTTTTTAAGGAAAGATACAGGCAGGAATGAAGATGAGTAGGCAGAGAGGAAGAGAGGAGGAAGAAGCATTTTATTTTTATTTTTTATTTATTTCATTTTATTTTATTTCTAATTATCGGTTCTTGATTGCTCTGACCACGGGATGTGATCACTGGTCCTTGGGATGTTTGTGGACTATGCTGGGTCGGAGGCAGTAGACCCAACTACTACTCTGCCACGGCTGTCAGCTGTGTGGTTTTTTGAACACAATTCTGTGCCAATTCACTCATTTGTAAAATGGGATATAATAACCATTACCTCACAGGGTTGTTGTGAAGATTAAACGAGTTATTATACATAAAATAGAGCAGAGTTTAGTAACAGTGCACGCTGTGTTAACATTATTTTTCTTTAATGCATTTGTTTCTTAAACTGTAGCTAGGAATGCTTTAGTAGTGAATTGAAAGACAAAGAAATAGGATAGAATAAAATCTCAAACAGCATTGCACATAGTAAAAGTTACTACCGTGGGTTGTGATACATACACTACTGTGTGGCACAACGCTATCTAACCTGTGAGTTTCAATATTTGCTTTTCTTGGCTAGTTTGAATCAATTCTTAAAGCTATTTGAATGAAGACCAAAAAGAGTGAGAAAATGAAGAACGGTAACTCCACTAATGTCAGTCAAGCACATAAAACCTGTTCTGCTACTGATCAGCAAAGTGGTTTGGCACTTGACCTAAATTCTGCCTCAATTTCTCTTCTGTTAAAAGGGGATTTATTGCATTTATACACATAGGAAAGTTGGAAGCATTTCGAACATTATCCGATAATACCTCTCAACTTGAAGGGTGGGAATCACAGCTTGGCAGTGTCATAGGGCAAATTGTAACTCCTCCCAATTAAAAAAAAAAAAAGAAAAGAAAAAGAGGAAAAGTCTTTGTAGTAAGTCAAATTTTGCCAAACTTCTTAAACACTCATAAAATTACTAGAGTTGTCAATGAAATACACTTAATGTATCTGTTACATTGATATTTGAGTTTATTGAAATTTGTTGCTATTTGAATTTATTAAAAATTCAAGTATTTCTAACATGATCTTTTTCTATCTTACCCTTTCTGGCTATTCTCTTTTACCTTCTTCCTCTCACTTCTCTTCCAATTTCCCAGAGCCCAACTTAAAATATGAAAAAAAAAAAAAAAAATTGCTGTGTGAAACTATTCAGGCAGAGGAGGTTAATAGTGTTTAAGCATCTGGTTTTCATCTTATTTAAGGCATGAAAATAGGAATAGGGACCTTGCAGACCGAGTATTGAATTGACTTCTATGAGGAGAAAGGAGTCCCATGGAGAATGCCTAGTCAATGTGGAACTTTGCACTGGAAGGGACAGTAAGTAGCATTAAATGATATAGGGAGTAAAGTGCACAGGAAAGAGGACAGGGAAGAAAAAAATTACAGTGCTGTGAAAAAGTTAAAGGACGTCACTGTTAAAATTCTGACAAGTAGAACTAAGTGACAAACTACAAGAAAAATGAGAATGAAAAGTAATAGTTGATAATTCTCTTGTGAAACTGAAGAAACTTGTAGTTTTTGACTTGCTGCTAAAACAAGTTTCAAACAAGTTTTTGTTGTGTTATTGAGAAGCAAGGGGAATTGCCATGCTATACAACTGATTTCTCTTTTTTTGGAAAAGAGCAGGTGTAAACAAAAGCCCAAGTATTTGAATGCTCCATTAACATTTGACTTGTCTTTCCTGCATAAATTATTGACACTGAATGTTTGTCCTTTACCCTTTCCTTACCATTTTTATATTCTTCATAATTACTATTAGTAGGTCATTGTCAATAGATCAGTAAATGGAGACCAGAGAAAAACACTTGCCCCAAACAACTTAGCAGACCACAGGGTAGAACTGATCTACGAATTTATAACCCCTAAATTCTTGGTTCCTATTTTTACCAGTCAGTTTTAAGTACTGAAGAAGAAATTCTAGACCGCCTCATACCAGTTAGTTGGGATTGCCTATCTGTACTGCTTATTGGAAGTGAGACAATGGGCAGGTCTATTGCCCACCCCACATCATTTGGAATTCTTAGAAGCAGACATCTATTCTCACAGGGATCTTGCTCAGCGCCTGCTGACAGTCAAGAAGGTGAGGTACCAGGCCATATGAAACCCATCCCATAGCTTTTTCCAACCCTATACTTAGGTTGACCTTTTAACACTGATGGAGAATAATAATAACAATAATAATAATAATAATATTTCACGGTGTATATTTTTCTAAGACCTGTATTGTTTCTGTTCAGATCTGTTTCTGAGATAAGCATTTCATTTCTTTGAGTTTTTAAAAAAATTTCATATTATGCAATCCTACTGGTAATTTCTGAAAATCCTCAAGTAGGTCTGCAAATATGTGGTTCAGTGTGAGCGTCCCCATTGACATCAGATGTAAACAATTCTCTGCCTGCCTTGTTTCACTTGCGTTCAAACCTGTGCCTCTGAGGCCAAGACCTTGGGAATTCAAGGGCAAAGTGAATTTCAATTTGGTACATTTTGTACTTTGATGAATAATGAAAATGCCCTCAAAGCTTGATTAGTTCTAGCCACACTTGACTGTCACTATTTCTCAAATCATTGTACATAAAAGACTTTTCTCAAAACCAGGTTCCTGGGAAATGCAAATCAAAAGAACGGGAAGAGAAGAACACCTGATTTCTTGAAAGTCTCTATATTGTTCAATTAATTTTGATCCTTAAGCTTCTGGACATACTAGTAAATAATTTTTACGGTTGATAAAATGAGTACTCAAATTTAACATTGACAGCAGTTCGGAATCACTTAGAAAACAAAACTCATTTAAGTTTCTAAAAACTGTTTCTTCTCGCCAGACAAGAGCCAGGTGCCCAGAGTTGACTGGATGCCAGTTGTCAGGGCTGTCCAATCTTCCACATCAGTTCTTCAGTCAGGCCTTCTAACTATTCTTGAGGTTTAGAAAATCTATCCCCCAGACTCGCAGATGCTGTTCTCCCCCCACTGGATCTGCACAGAACATCATTATCTTTGCCGAGCTTCTGTCTCTATGGCAATAACAGATGGGAAGTGCTGCGGAATTATTCATGTTCTGGAAAGGAGGTAGTCAAGGAGGGGAAGATGGGGGGGTGGGCGAAGGGGCACGACCCGGAGGCACGACACAGGGGCGTAAGGAAGGGAAGTTGGGAGTGGGGAGGATGAGAGGCATGTGAGCCTTTGGTAGGCCCTTTGGGAGGAAAAGATTAAAAAGAAAATTTACGAGCACAGGAATATTCCAGTCGCCAACTCAAACGTGGACCCCATAAGAGCGACCTCCAGCAGTAAAACCAGGAGAAATTGGACGAAAATGGGCAAAAAGAAAAAAAAGGACAAAGCTCGGTCTTTTGAATTTTGTCTGCTGCGACTCGGTGGACTATTTCAGTTCCTGATCTTGCGGTGGGGTGGAGAAAAGGGGATTTCTCTTGTGTTTCGAAATATGACGGAGCAAGCCCTGCAGAGTTCAATATGCTAATTAGCCACCCTGGGAACAGAGACCCGCAAGACCCCTCTGCTCGTCCAAAAGGGTTGCACCCAAAAGCTCTTAAGTTGCATCTTGCCTCCTCTCAATCTGCGTATCCCTCAAAACACCCCCCACCCCACCCGCCCAAATCTTCACTAGACGCTGTGGAAACATGTCATTTCTACCTCCCTTTAGGAACCGAGAGAGGTCTAGTTGAGGGGGTGGGGAAGGGAGGCTGAAAAGTAGGTACAAAAATGTTCTCTCCGGGTGACGCTAGAACTCTGGCCAGCCCTCCAGCCTGGCCCGAAGGCGGAGGGAGGTCAGCCGAGGGAAGGCGTCTGGGCGGAGGCCGCCCTGGCGAGGGCGGGCCGGCGGGGCGGAGCGCCAGCAGCTGGCGGGGCGGCTCTCTAGCGGGAGGCCCCGCGGGGGCGGGGGGCACCCCGGCGCGCCGGGGAGCTGGGCCCACAAGGGGGACTCGGCCGGGCGACCGCCACCCGGCCGCCTCCGGGGCGGGGCGGCCCAGCTGCAGCCCCGCGGGGGGAGGGTCGCCCGTGGCTGACCTCGGGCGGCGGCGCTGTGCCGGGCGAGCCCGGCGTCCGCCCAGCCGGCTGCTGGGGTCGCGCATAGTGCACCGCGCGGCCGCCCTGCCCCCTCCCTGCCGCGCGGCGGCCGAGCTGCCCGGGCGCCCCGGGGTCTGGCCCGTCACCACAGAGCCGCGGGTGGGGCGGGGGCGGGGCGGTGGCGGCCCAGACAGCCGGCTGGGCGACTAGAGGAAGGAAGAAGGGCGGGCGGCGGTGGGGGTGGGGTGGGGAGGGAACATCCTGTCTGCGCCGGGTGCACCGCAGACAGCGCCGCGCGCCAGCCGCCCAGACGGCGCGCGGGGCCAGGAGCGCCGGGAACGCGCCTGGGGGAGGGGCGCGCGCGCCTAGGTGCGGGGAGCTGAGGAGCCACAATAAGCCAGATCGAGCGCGCGTCCCCGAAGGGCTGGGAGCCGCCAGGCGGGGGCGACGGCGATGCCGGCGGGCGCGCGCGCGCGCGCGGCCGCCGCTGGCTCCTCTCCCTGCCCCTCCCCCGCCCTGCCGCCCTCGCTCTACCCCGGGCGGCCGGAGACGGCGGCGGCGTCTGCGGGAAGCCGTGTGTCTCCGCAGTGACGTGGGCGGGCCGAGGGCTCGGTGACGTCAGAGGGCTGTGTGTAGCGATGTGTGTGGGGTTCGGAGCCGCGCCGGCACAGCCGAAGGGAGCGGGCGAGCGGCGGCGGCGACGGCGGCGGCGGCGGCGGGCGGCACAGGTGCGGCCCCGGCTTGCCGGGGGGACGCGGCGGGCGCGGCCGGAGGCAAGGGGCGCATGGACCCCGGGGCGCCCGACGGCGGCACCGGGGTAGTGGGAGTTAACAAAGCTCGTCGAGCTTCCCAAGGGCTCAGAGGCCAGAGTCGGGGGTTCCGATGCGCGGGTCCCGGGTGGGGTCGGTCCGTGGGGGGGGGGCGCAAGGCGGGCACTTCGCGGCGCATCACGCCTCACGGACCCCGGACGGTGTGCGCAGGCAAGGAGAGGGCGCTGCACTTGACCGGAGCCGTCGGGACCCGGGAGACTGGGACGCGGGTCACCGCCCCCCCCTCCCCCGCCCGTCTGCGCTCTGCGGGGATGCCCCGGGTTGGACCTGGTCTGGCTGAGCCGGGCGGCGCGGGGATACCGGCTCGGCGCCTCGCCCGCTCAGGGGCCCTTTACTCTTCTGGCCCCCGGCAGGCGGGGGTGTAGGTGCAGCCTTAGGGGTGCTGAGGTAACACCCGAGAACTTCCCGGGGAGACGGTGGCGCGGGGGATTTCCATAGTTCTCCCTGCAGCCCCCGCAGTGGGGCGGGCACTTGGGGTTGTCCCGAGACCTCGATGGGGATTGGGGGGGGGGTCGCCCGTTCCTCTACTTCTCGTTACTCCCTTGCACACCTCAAAGCGTTTCGGGTCCCTTGCCCTCTGCTCGCTCCCTGACTTCCATTCGGGTTTGAGAGGGGTAGGTGGCTTTGCGTGGGCGGAGGATTTCGGGGTTTTGGGGGGGGCCCATTCTAGGTACTGCCTCCTGCCTTTGGCTTGAAGTTGACTGGGGGGTTCCTGTGGTGGGCGAAAGTCTGTACGTTGGCTAGTGGCCTTGATCCTTAACCCTTTTGGGTCTGCTTTTAAGGTAAATTGCTGCAAGTTTGGGGGGCAAAACATCCGTTTATTGGATTTTTTTTGGGTTTTCTCATAAGAAGGAAGTGGGAGAAGAATCTTTTCTCTTTCCCTCTTCCTCCATTTGCATTCTTTGTGAGGTCTGTCTGCCTTGTGCTTTTTGTCCGGAATTAGTCTTGTTCAAGGATGGAGAGTCCCAGGCGTGGAGTCTATAGCTTTTGACTTCCATTAAGGAAATTAACTAATCTTTGAAAGGGAAAGTTAATTTTTGCTTACATTCAGTGCAGAAAAATAGGTAAATTAGTGCACTTGAGATTGTAACTTAGTTACATATGGTGATATGTTAACTTGTATCTGATATTTTGGGGTAAAGCGTGTTTTTTTTTTAATTAGATGAAGTAATAGATTATTTTAATTAAAGTGGTATAATTTAGAAAGTCTCTGGTGCTGTTTTGTGTGAGACAGTCTTTTTAAGGTTCTTCCTATTCTGAGTTGGTATATTCTCTCCCTTTTGAGAGATATTATTGCTTCTTTTACCCATTTTTTTAAATTGCTTTCCTGTTTAAATGAAGGTTCTTCTAGTTAAGTGGTGTTGGATTTAAAGAAATAACTCAAGTGTCACCTTTGGTAAAGTGAACTCAGTTTAAGATTAAGAAACTGGTTTCAAACTGACCCTTTGGCCTCTGGAGCAAATTCAAATGTAACTCCTCTAACACCCGCCCCCCTTCTCTTCCAGATTAATTAAAAGAAGAATGAACAGTAATCTTTGAAGATAACTGAGCAATTTTTCTTTGAATATTATTTTTAATTGTAGAAGTTCAAGTGGAGTCAGCTTTTCTTACTGGTGTGAAGATTTATACACCTTCATTTTGTTAACACAGGCCAACAGATCATCATCATCAGATTTTTTTCCCCCTTTTTGGGTATCCTTGGTGCCAAATAAGTTTGAGTGCATCATTTTTGACTTGTGTTTCTGTCTAGGTTTTATGACACAAATAATTACATAAACTCTCTATGTTTTGCATAAAGCAAGACAAAACCGTTGCATCAAACTGAGACATTTTGATTTGAGAGAATTGGTAACTATTTTAATACATATATCTCAAGAATTAAAACAATAAACGCTTCCTCAGAAGTGTGCCTCCTAAAATTATATTTGTTATTAGAGACAGGAGAAATTTTATAGTACTTGTAGTGAAATTATACGGTATAAACAGACCTGAAACAAAGTTGCAAAATCTATCCAGTAGTTTAGGGAGCTCTCTCTGGAAATTGAAATTTTGTATGAAAACCAAGTTACTCAAGTATTGGTATACATTATTTTCACTCTAAATTAGCAACTAAATAACAATGCAAATCTCAGACTTACTTATTTAATAGGATACTTTTTTAGCAATGGAAAATCTTCAGAGAAATTACGCCTTGGTTCAGGGCTCAAATAAAAAACTGAATGTGATGGAAGATGATGGTGGCCCTCCAGTGAAAAAAATAATGACAGACATTCATGCCAATGGAAAAATAATGATAAACAAGATGCCAGCGGTAAAGAAGGAACATTTGGATGACTGTGGAGAAACGCCAATGGAAACTGATGGAGAGCATGTCAAGCGAACCTGTGTCTCTGTGCCTGAACCTTTACACTTAAATCCCAGTTTGAAACACACTTTGGCACAATTCCACTTAAGTAGTCAGAGCTCTCTGGGTGGGCCAGCAGCATTTTCAGCTCGATATTCCCAAGAAAGCATGTCACCTACTGTTTTTCTGCCTCTTCCATCTCCTCAGGTTCTTCCTGGCCCACTGCTCATCCCTTCTGATAGTTCCACAGAGCTCACCCAGACTGTTTTAGAAGGCGAGTCTATTTCTTGTTTTCAGGTTGGAGGAGAAAAGAGACTCTGTTTACCCCAAGTCTTAAATTCTGTTCTCCGAGAATTTTCACTCCAGCAAATAAATACAGTGTGTGATGAATTGTACATCTACTGTTCAAGATGTACTTCAGACCAACTTCATATCTTAAAGGTCCTAGGGATACTTCCGTTCAATGCCCCATCCTGTGGGCTGATCACATTAACTGATGCACAAAGACTATGTAATGCTTTATTGCGGCCGCGCACTTTTCCTCAAAATGGTAGCATACTTCCTGCTAAAAACTCATTAGCCCAGTTAAAGGAAACTGGCAGTGCCTTTGAAGTGGAGCATGAGTGCTTGGGCAAGTGTCAGGGTCTGTTTGCACCCCAGTTTTATGTTCAGCCTGATGCTCCCTGTATTCAGTGTCTGGAGTGCTGTGGAATGTTTGCACCCCAGACATTTGTGATGCACTCTCACAGATCACCTGACAAAAGGACTTGCCACTGGGGCTTTGAATCAGCCAAATGGCATTGCTATCTTCACGTGAACCAAAAGTACTTAGGGACCCCTGAAGAAAAGAAACTGAAGATAATTTTAGAGGAGATGAAGGAGAAATTTAGCACGAGAAATGGAAAGAAACCTCAATCCAAGGCAAGTTTGTTTTTTTTAAAGCAATTTGGGTAACTGGTAGTGGTTTATTTTGAAATTAGAAGTCTTAGAATATGCCTTAAAATGTCACAGTTAAGAAACTTTACTACTCATTCAAGAAGAAAAAAAATGTGTAGGTAATGTATTGTTTGTAAGTATATTTAGTCTGTATAAAGTACTTTCCTGTTGTGTATTATCTCATTTGATCTTCTGAAACCTAATTAAAAAAGTAGGATTTTTCCCATTTTACAAATAAAGAGAATGAAGGTGAGAGATCAGTAGCTTTCCCAAGTTTATATAATAGTGGAGGGGAGCATTTGGTGCTCTCTTAAGTCATGTCCTCTTTTGCGCACATCCTGCTTTTGGGTGATTAAATCTATTTTTCTAAGACTCAAGATAATTTACACTTTGGTATTGTCTCAATTTGTAAATGGTACAATAGCTAGCCAAAATAGTTCTGGTGTGGGTTCCAAACAGTATTTTTCTTTCCTTTTTTTTTAAAGAAAAGTGCAGGCAGGAGTGAAGGCAAGCAGGCAGGCAGGCTGGAAGAGAGAGGAGGAAGAAGCATCTCTATTTTTTTTCCCTTTAGTTGTTCATCTTGGTTGTTCCCCCCAGACCCATGATATGAACCCAGATACTTGGGTTTGCAGACTGTGAACCTTATATGTGGACACCACACTCAGCCACAGGCAGTAGACCTAACTGTTACTAACTGCTGCTCTTCCACGCCCACACAGCGTATTTTCAAAGATGTATCGGGATCTCTGACATTGTTTCTATACTTGAATATTCAGGCTTGATCCACCTGGGAAACAGATTTATCTGAAAAATTTATCTAGACTGAATTTTGCTTTCAAAGAAAGGGATAAAATTATGGCAACTGGAATAAAGAAGAGATTATTTTAGACTAAATGTTAATATAAAAACATCAGCAAAGCTTGTTATTTTTCCTGCTGGTAGGCTAAACATCATTAAAATGGTTTATTGCCTAGGTAATAGACAAAATTTGAGTTCTTAAATATTTGGTTTGTTGATCTGACTTATATTTTCCTACTTGATTAAAATCACTATAATAACACCATGTTCAAAGTGTGCCAAGCATTGTTCTTGATCAATTTTACATGTATAGATTTGATTTGTGTAAGAGAAAGTTACCTGTTTTATAAGAATCTAATTTTTCCACTATTAGTTTTATTCCTAGAAATAATCTTTGCCCTTTCTACTTCATAGAAGAAATGAATGAAGCATGCTAAATTACTGGAGGCTATTCTTAGCAATATTAGATTGTGGGGTAGAACCTAAGATTTAGTGTTCTCTAAGGTTTTGAGGGAAATTTAGTTACAGTGGACTTTGAGACAGTGATTTGCTTGCAATGAAGATAATAATTTTAGACTTTTCATTCAGGGTAGTTTTTTACTCACTGCCTCCAAAGGGTCAGCACTTTGAAACTTCTTGCCTGTGACTACTAGATAAATTTATATTAAAAAACCAGTTATTAACTGGTTTTGAAGAAGGATTGACTTCAAGTCAGTGTTCAGATTGCTGGACCTGCTTATAGTTGGACTGGGCCAATGTTGAAGCTTATGCTTAGAGAGTATATGTGGAATACTCCTTTCAATATTTTTAGTATCTTCCTCCAAGCTAATTGGAAACTCTGCTCTTTTATGTTCATAGGTTGACACATTATTTGCCAATTATTTCTCCAATCTTTGTTTCTCTGACAAAAGTATTTTGGTGCTAAACTACAGAATAGTCCTTTTTTGTATTTGGGAGAAAAAATATCTGAGAACCATGATAAAGGTTAAAAAAACATGAATTTGCTTAGCTGAAATTGTGTTAGGGTTTGGTTAAAGTTGAAACCATTTTCTTCTGGATGTAGTCCTTGATTATCTTGAGGTTATTTGAATTTATTTTTTATTTAGGGAAGGTGAGATTTTTTCCATGTTTACTGTGCTGTATTTTACAGCATTTGCTGCAGTGTTTCTTATGAATTGCTTTCAATTTTATGTGAATTTTAAGCAATTTTAAGGGAATTTAAGAAAATTTCCAGCAATCAAACTCTTATGATTGAAGAGTTTTGGGGGGTCACATGTAATACAAATTTGAGTGGTTGGTTGCCACTTAACATTTGAAAAATTTACTTCTCAAAACTTTGTGAGGTAGTCGTGTTTTGAAGGTCTGTAAACAAGATTCCTCATTTGAGAAACTAGTCTCAAAAGGGTTGCATGTTCTTGATATATAATTTGGTAGGTGGTAGAATCAGGAATTGAATGCAGGTCTTCTGACTTGAAGTCTAGTAATTTTCACTGCTTTATCCTGAAGCAAACTTAGCAGAATCTGAATTTTGAGAAACATTATTTTTTCTTATCAGCTTACCTTAGTAAATGGTTCTTCAACTCTGTTAATGTAAATATAGACTCTAAGGTATTTAACTGAGAAGAAGGAAGCAAGGGAGGTAGTCCTTGACTGGGGAACATTTTTCTTTATCTTCCATGAGTCAGTGAATTGCTTACCAAATAGATCCAGAGGAAGCTCATTTAAAAAAAATAAGACAGCTGGTTAAAAAAAAAAAATTATTAGCCTCCTATAAAGTACCTTATCTTTTATATGACTATTAGGGTAATTTGATATGTTTATATAGTTTGTATATTCAAACTATTATTTTTGGATTAAAAACAAAACCCTGAAACTAACAGGCAATTGTTTGAAATATGGTAACTGTTAAATTATTTTTAAGAATGGAAATTATATATTAGTAATCATCACCAAACTATTAAATAACTAGTAGTTGTAATTAGTTTGCATAGTTAGTAACTATATTTAGATGGGAGAAATGAGTGGCATAAGATGAGTGTTCTTGGTGGATTGCTGACTAGTCTTTGTACAGACTAAAGGTATGTTTCGAACTCCTCCACGGTTTGCCACAATACACTTGATTTGAGATCTTCCCAGGTTGCTTTGCAAAATGGTGTTAACACTTTCTCTGCATTTGAGTTTTTTGTGCTTTTTTATTAGGAAAAACGGTTTGTTTTTTTTTAAACCGTGTACAAATACATGCAAGAATATCATACTGCTTATTCTTTTCCAAATCTTCAGTGGGTGTTCATTTGCTCAAATTCTGATTTTATTGAATCTTGCATTTCTGTCTGGAAAAAAGGTTGCTTAAGCACATTAATTTGTAAATAAAACATGAAGGATTATATTTACTTAATTTGCAAGCACCTTAGAAAAGTCTATTTGTAGCATTTCAACTGATAATTATAGGCTATTCTTTACTTCTATAACAAATAGCTGACAAGTTCCAATAAATTAAAACTTTAATACACCCTTATATTTTTTAAAGTAAAATTTAGATTTCTATTCTATACTTGAGTGCAGTATGAATTCTAAATTTAGAATTCAGTCCACTACTCTTAGATAAGTAAAATAATATGGTGGTTTTGGCTCTGTGAAAAAACAGAACAAAAACAAAAACCAACCTTGTAGGTTATCTGTGATGCAAATAGGTTTCTGTTTTGAAATGTGCTTTGTACCTCCTACATGAGGGACCATTAATATTTTTGTCTAACTTTTGAAGTTAATAGCTGTTCATGAGTTTAGAGATTGTCTTTCCTATTTTTCTATAACCCAGTTAATTAAGTGCCTGGAACGTAATGTAACTATTTTTTTCAGTTACATGCATTTTTCAAAAACAAAACATTTTAGAATATTTGGAGGGCTTTTTTGAACATTGGCTTAAGTTTCACACAATTCTTTTGCAAATAAACTGTTGAATAAGATTACTGGCCAAATGAGTGAATGGATATGAAAGCATTTTGAAAGTTAATATTCTAAAATTGTAAGATGGCATTTCAAACTATTATTGAATGATTGCTAATACATACTTAAAGATTTCTCTTTTCCACAAACATCCTGACATATGTAGACTTATGTGAAGATGTTTTTAAGACAAATAAGACAACTGAGTGTTGGCTCAGGTATATCTCACTCTTATTTGTGTATATACAGTGATGATGCTAGTTGGATATTTGTTTATTAACTAAAAGGAAGTATACAAGAAGGTAGTGAAACGGATTTGGATTTGTTGAAGGAATTAAAAGGACATTTTATCTTTAGGATGACTTTGGGAATAGTGCCCCCTTATGGTTTAGGAAATAAAGAGTACTTTAGTCTTTACCACTAAAAATTGGTTAAAAATTTTAAAAGATCTGGTGATAAAAAACTTACCTCTTTTAAAAGTCTGCGAAATGGGGGAAAATTAAGAAACTTGAAGGAAGAAGAGAAAAAGGTAGACCTGAATCAGTCAGCCAATAGTTCTCATAACTATTCTTTCATAACTATGCATACATTATAATTTACGCCACTGGAAGAACAAGGAAGTAATCAAATCTGGGAGTAGAAAATGATCACGGAGCTAGAATTCAATTTGTTCAAGTAAAGAGGTAGAACTAGCTTGGGAATAGTGGTAGTTACGGCTTGACTTTTATTTTATCCATATATGGAATTTTGGTCTGTCAGGTGTTTGTAATCATAAAATAAAGGATTTTATTGGACTACAAAAGCAAGAAGAATATGTAATTAAACTATACATCTTTTTTTTAAGGTGTGTACTTCGTTTCAATCACTAGATAGACTAGTATAGCCCCATGCTACCAGAAAGAAGAATGATTAAGAAAGATAAAATTAATTTAAAACATTTTAATTTCATGATTTCTAGATTTACAAATGGGTCACAGAAATATGTATGTAAAGACTAGTTGGGGACAGACCTCTAGGGCAGGAATTCATCTGATAGTTTCCAAATCTAGAATGTGGCAGATGCTTAATAAAGGTTTTCTGGTAGTGCCTATGAAGTTACCAGTTACCAGTGATTTTCAAGTTGGAAAACAGGTTTAGTTTTCAAGCAAAGCAGCACTTTGTTTTTTTGTTTGTGGTACTGAATTTTGAGATTTCAGAGAGCATTAAAATACATGTTTTCATTTTGAAGGGGAATAGGAATAAAAATGTTTCAGAAATTTATATGAACTTAAGACCATATTGGTAAATAATACTAGGACTTTTCCATGTTAAGACAAATTTTTAGTGTGATTATGAAACCTACAGAGGCCATTATAATACAGCCTAAAAAATCGAAAAGGAGAAAAGAGTTTCCTCATAATTTCCCTGCAGAGTAATGATTATCATTGGAATTGATTCCTTTCTACATGTAATGCTTTGTAAATCTTTAGAAACATTGGTTGGTAGAGTGCACAATTATTAATTATAGGACTAGTTGTTGACAAAATACTTCTGAACCTATTTTAAGACAGTTAATCTAGAGCAGTGTTACCTTTGGTTTTTGTTTTATTTTCCAAATTGCAGTTTGTCACCCATGTATTGCCTTACTCATCTGGGGGTCCATGAGAAGGAGAATTAAACTCTACAGAAAATAATCTGAGTGATGGTTTCATCAGTTCTCCCAAGGATGGTGTATAGTACCACTTGAAACGCTTTGGAGAGAAGTTAATTCATTACTTACAATGGATGCATTGGGGCCTTTGGGCTTAATTCTCTTGAGAATCCCAGTTGGGAAAGACTAGGAGGGTCATGAAATCAATTGAGTGGGTCAGAAGCATTAAAAAAATAGAATAAAATAAAAACAATAGAGTACATTGCACATAGTAAAATTAATCTACATTTTGATGTCAGTTGATATTATCTGAAGGTCGAAAGCATACTGTTTTTAAAGCACATATGCTGAAATGGGATAGAAAAGCAAAGCTTTAGATTAATATAGTTGAAAACTTTCGATAAATATTTTTGTGAAAATATGTATATGAAATGGAGATTTTGGAGATTTCCAAGTAATTGCAATATTAAGTGGGTTTAATAGCACACAATTCCAGTATAAAAATGTTTCGAAAAGTTCCAGGAATTAACAACTTTTGATCCATTAGTTGCTTTCCTTTAAGTTGTGAAAGAAGGGGTAGCATATACTGACTTCACATGGCTTTGTTTCCATGAAGGATTTAAGATAACAGTTGCATGTTTATTATAAGAACACAGCTTTTGCTTTTCTTGTATTTTTAAGTACTTTAAACCTAAAATTGATGATATGATCTTTCTATTGTGGGAGCAGCAGACATTTGCTGTTAACTCCTGAAGATAGACCTTTGATAAATTAGTGGAAGAGCTTAGGTCATATTGTTCCAGTTTTGCATTAGGTTGATTAATTCTAATAATTACAATGAAGAGAGGCACAAGACTGAGCCTTAAAATCTCTTAAGTAGCTGTTTGCAACCTTGTAACACTATGCCTGTTTCAGTTGTTGAAACACTCATTCACAACATGTTGGAAGCATAGAGGAAACCTGATCCTTAGGAAGGTATTCAGTTTTCAGTAAGAGTTGTTGGCAGCTGTCTTGCAGGGTATCTTTTGTGTCCTTCTGAAATCATTTATTGACCACTTCAATGTCTTAGTATTATACACAGTAAAAAGACGCTGGCAGGATAGTCACTTTATATACCTAAGGAGCTATGGTTTAACTATATTCAGACATGTGTTTAGTAAGTTTACTCATGATTTATGTTGGGTTCATACAAAGTAATGTGCATTTAATATGCATTATATTTTATTTATTTTGTAAGTACACCATAAGGACTTGATACATTTACCAATCTGATGGTCCTTTTCATGTTTACTGTCCTGTGTTACCAAAATATAAAATTAATTTATCTTTTAACCATTTTTAAAAGTCTGCTTAAAAAAATAATTTCTCACATATGTAAAGAAAAAGACTTAATTCTGATTGGGAGGTATTTTGGAAATTCCTTCAATATTTTGAGGCTTTGTCTTAATTTCTTTAGACCATCATTGTTTGCCATAGGACTTAATTAAAGGTCATAATATTAACCTGATACTGTAATTAAAAACCAGAGTGCCATCTAAGAGCAAAGTTTATTATTGAAGATAAGTTAGCAATTTTGAAAGGTTTCGATTTTTTTTTTTTTTTAGTATAATTTGGGATGTTTGTATATGAATAGTGCTGAGTGGGTGGAATTACTTTCGAATCTAGAAAGTGATGACAAAAAATGTCTTGGTATTTTTTTTTTTTTATAACTAAAACCAAGCTCTCTACATTGTCATTGTGAGACTAAATAAATATTTTACTACCAACATACAATGATTCTTTATTAGGAAATCTGATTATCAAAGTGTCATGTGCATAAAGCTGAAATTTAGAGAAAACTTTCATAAAATATTTCCTATTTTTTTATTCTTTAAAATGGGTTCTGTGTGTTTGCGGTTGCTTAAATTTTGCTCTTAGACATTACTTGTTGTTTTCAACTTAGTGAACAATCCTTTAGAGTGTAAGGAACATGAAATTATTCATATGTGTTTCAGATGAGGGTGCCATCTGTTCATTTTGTGGTAGATAATGGTGGGGAAGTTGGGTGATAAAAGCATTTCAAAATGTTAAGACTCTAACTTAAGCTACTAAATGATTTACTTCTTTCCTTTGCCAAGTAATGTAATGTATTCTATTTTAATGTTTAAATACACAAAGTGAATAAATTATTCTCATATTGCAAGGTAAGATAAAGGTAATGGATACTTATAGTAGTATCTAATTTTTATTCCTGATCAGTGGTAGCATTACTGCTGTGCCATTTAATTATATTGTTCTTATTTTGAAGACCTTATTTGTATGTTGACACAATTGCAGACTAGATGAGAAAATCTGGCATGCTTGTGAATGTGCTGTTGTATAATATGTGCTTTTCTTAATTGTTTTTAACATGCAATTAGGATAATTTGTTATAAATGTTTTTATGCCTTACCACAGCATGTTAGGTAAAATTAACTCCCAAATTTTATGTGTATTTATCCATCATTTATATTTAATTTATAGACCTGATTTTTAAAATATATCTCAGGAGATTGTTGGGCTTTGGTACTTCACAGAGCCTAACTAAGATTATGAAAGATACTATCTGTGAGTTTCATGATAGCAGAGTAACTTTATAAAAGGTCGACCTGGAAATTCATGAACTAAGTTGTCATTCAAAATTTGTTCAAATATTTATAGAGTCTCTGGTTCATGTCAGGCATGATGCTAGGTACTGAAAATACAAATCTAAGTAAGACAGTCCTTGACCTCAGCTGCTGTTGAGGCAGAGGCTGGTAAGCCACTTAGAGATTTTGGGCAGGAATTCAGACATTGGCCAGGGGACTGGACTGAGTGATCTGTAAGGAAGCTTCTTGAAGAACCTCTAGTCTGTGATTCTGTTCAGTGGGTTGCTGTGAGACTAAGAAATACAATAATGGTCAGAAACTAGAGAGGTGGATGAAATAAACACATGGCATCTAAAGATTAAAAACAGAAATAAAGGTACACCGAGTTTGGATCATGAGTAAAGACAAAATTTACTCCTACAAATCAAGCTGTAGAGTCTTGAAATGGACTTGATTAAAATCCAGTTAGGTCTCTAGTCAATATCTTTGATTAAAGAAATTTAGAATTTGCTCTGATTAAGAGATACAGAATTGATTTTGTAGAGATTTTATTATTTTCGTTTTTTTCTTTTTGTAGTCCCTAAGAACCTGGTTCATGGTTTCTTACACGGCCTGCACCACAGCTGTCTAAACCACAGGGGTGCACCGATTTCTTTATTTTCTAAATAATGCATTTAACAAATTACTTCTAGAAAAGCAGTGCTCATTTAATTGAAGCTGATGTTATAGTTCATTTATTATTATTATTATTTATTTATTAGAGTGAACTTGTCCATGCCCATCAACTTCTTTTATCATACAGTGTTCGGGTGAATAATGAATTTTTGAAGTTTATTTCTAGATAATGAAGCTGCTCTTTTGATTGCTTTAATCATTGTTATTTTTAAGTGGAAGGCAGGCAGGCAGGAATGAAGGTATGTAGGCAGGAGGCAGGAAGAGAGGAGGAAAAAACATTTTATTTACTTAGTTGTTTGTACGTGAACCTGGGGCCTTGGGCTGTATATGAACTGCTCCCCAGGCTTGGGCTTAACACCTGAGCCACTAAGGCATGCCTCGAGTACTTAAGAAAGAAATAAAATTAAAACTTTCTCATGAATTCTAAAATGTCTTAAGTAATTTCCAATCTTTCTAAGTGAGATATAGTATGGTGTATTTGTATATGTATGCTACTTATATATGATATAAAATATAGAAGATAATTCAATTATGTCATATTAACCCAAGACTTATTTTTATTTTTTAAAAATACATTTATTGAGGTGTGTCCTGGTAGAGTAGTGCTTTGATCTGCTGCCTTCAGCTGGTCAGTCCACATACATCCCAAGGACTGGGGTTTGCATTTTGTGGCAGTGGGGGTGAGGGACACAACCAAGATGAACAAATAAATAAAATACATATGAAAAAATGCTTCTTTCACTCTGTGCCTGCCTGCCTGCTTCTGCTCACCTTCATTCCTGCCTGCACCTCTCATTAAAGAAAAAAAAAATTATCTGGGTGCACCCTGGTGGCATAGTGATCTGTACACCTGGGAGCAGTCCCATGTGCATCCCAAGATCCTGGGTTCAAGAGCCAGTGCCAGGGGTAACGATCAGTGTGAATCAATAAATAAAGTAAATGAAGTTCTTGCTCTTCTCTCTTCCTGCCTGCCTGCTCACCTTCACCCCTACCTTCACCTTGCCTTTAAAAAGCAATTAAATTTTAATGTGACTTTGATTTACAAAATAATACAAGCCTGTATGTGTAGGTTCACCACTCATCAAATATGGCAATACCCCACGTCCACCACCACGTAACTGAAAGTCCTCACCACTTTCCGTTGGACCCTGTCACCACTTGCTCCCACCCCCCAACTCCTTTTCTCTGTTGGCAATTTTAGTTGTTCTGTCAGTGACCAGGGTTGGTTTTGTTTTGTTTTGTTCCTTTGCTTTGTTTCTTTATAGTCCCACATGTGAGAGAGATCATTTGGTTTTTGTCTTTCTACTTCTGATTTATTTCATGTAGCATGATTTCCTCTTAATTCCATCCATGTTGTCCTAAATGACAGAATTTATTATTATTGTTTTCAGGACTATGTAGTTTTCCTCTGTGTGGTGTGTGTGTGTGTGTGTGTGTGTGTGTGTGTGTGTAGGTACCATGCCTGATGATGGGCACTTGGGTAGTTTAACCCAACTCTTGGCTGTTGTAAGTTACTCTACAATAAACACAGGGATGCATGCAAATTATTTTTTTTGGTGAATATCCAGAAGCCAAATGACACAGTAAGATTTGGAATTTCCATTCTCAATTTTTTGAGGTATCTCCATACTGCTTTCCATTAGGTTGCACCAATTTACACCCCCCACCAGCAGTGGAAAAAGATTGTCCTTTCTCTGCATCCTCACCAGTATTCCTTGTTTCTAGTCTTTTTTTTTTTTTTTTTTCCCACCCCCCCCTTCCTATAACCACTGATTTTTTTTTTTGACTGAAAGTCTGTTATTTAAAATAGTTCATTTTTTTGAAGTCTTGTTTAATTTAGTTCATTCATTTGCTTGCTATCTCTGTATGCCACATACGAGTGACAGCACGCGTGTCTGTCTGTTTTTTTAAGGAAAGGTGCAGACAGGAATGAGGGCAAGCACAGGAAGGCAGGCAGAAAGCGAGGAGGAAAGAAGCATTTTATTTTATTTAGTTGTTCATCTTGGTGTTCTCTCTGGCCCTAGGACATGAACCTGGGATCCTGGCACATACGTAGACTGTGCCCAACCACTGCTCCACCAGGACACACTTATATACTGCACCTTTATCCACACGTCTGAACATGAATACTCAGGTGGTTTCCAGCTGCTGGCTAGCGTAAATAATGCTGCAATAAACATGGGGGTACAAATATATCTGTGAATTAGTGTTGTTGTATTTTTAGGGTAAATATCCAGCAGAGGAAAAATTGGACCATATGGGATTTCCATTCTCAATTTTTTAAGGAATGTCCATACTGCTTTCCAAAATGTTTGCAGCATTTTACATTCCCACCAACAATGTATAAGAGTTCCCTTTTCTCTACATCCTCTCTAACACTTGTTTCCAGTTTTTTTGATAACAGCCATTATCCCAGATGTGAGGTGATAGTGTTGTTATGATTTGCATTTCCCTAAAAATCAGGGGAGGAATGTCTCTGCCTGTACTTGTTGGTCATCAGCATGCTTTCTTTGGAGAAATGTCTATCCAGTTCTTCTACCCATTTTGATAGGGTTGTTTGTTTTTCTGCTGTTGAGTTTTATGAGCTCTTTGTATTTTGGATATTAAGCCCTTTTCAAATGTATGATGTACAAATATTTTCTCATTTTGGTGATAGTTTTTTTTCTTTCTGCAGAAGTTTTTTAAAGTGATATAGTCCCATTTTGTTTTTGAGTCTCCAAAGACCTCTCTTAAGACTGAGTTCAGGAAATGTATTATACCTATATTTTCTTTTAAGTATTTTATAGTTTCTGGTCTTATAACCTATATATATATATATATATATATATATATATATTTATTTTTTATTTTTTTTATTTAAGGAAAGGTGCAAACAGCAATGAAGTTAGCAGAGGCAGGCAGGAAAAGAGAGGAGTAAAGAGTATTTTAAATTTTATTTGTTCATCTTGGTAGTTCCCGCTGGCCCTGTGTCACAAAACCGGGTCTTTGGGATGTATGTGGACTGCACCCAACCTCTGTTCTACTAAGTCATACTCCCTCAAATCCATTTTAATTCATTTTTGTGTATGGTGTTGCTAGATTCATTCTTTTACATGCAGCTGTCCAGTTTTCCCAGCACCATCTGTTGAAGAGACTTTCCTTTCTCCATTGTATGCTTTTGGCTCCATTGTTGTAAATTTCTCTCTTTTGATTCAGTTCTAATCCACTGATCTGTGTCTCTGTTTTGATTCCTGTACCATACAGTTTTGATCACTATTGCTTTGTAATATAGCTCTAAGATAAGATTTGGGAGTATGATATCTCTACTTTATTTCTTTTTTCTCATAATTGCTTTGACTATTTGGGGTTTTGTAATTAAATAGATTTTTGTGTTTGCCTGTTGTAATTCTCCTTCGACTATCACCTGTCACCTAGCAGCTATCATTTAGTATTTCTAGTCTAGCTGTTAAGTTCCTTTCTAATTAATTGGTAGAGTTAAACTGTAGACCGAGAAACTATGTAAACAAGTAGTTGATTTAATTTATGAATAGTTGAATTTCTTCCAAGTTCTAAACTTTATTAGAATACTTTATTAGGATTATGATATTTAAAAAAATTCTACTCAGATAGAATCTAGAAGACTTCACTGAATACTCACCTTCTTAAATTCTTTCAAGAATATTCTTTTCCCTGTAATCTTGGGGTCTTGTTATTTTCCAAAATCCTTGTTCAATACTTCTTAACAAAAATGTTAACCTCCCAACGGTACAGGTTGCCCTATTTTTATTTTTGGCTTTTAATTGACCTTAAATCATCTCAAACTTGAATCAAGTGTGTACTATAACTTCTTTCCATTTTCAGCCTATTTTGTTGGGCCTGTGGGTTACTTGTCAGTCTGCTCCCAACTTTCTTCACCCTCACTGGTTTCCAGTAGTAGGATCTCATGAGTCAAATAATGGGCAGTTTACGAATTGGTTTTGGTTTTATCACACTTAGCATTTAGAGGTCTGTTGTCAATCCATATTACTTAGTTTCTTGGTTCTGAGCTGGAATAGTGGGACACCACCAAAAGTTTTCCCAGTTTCTTAGTATTTAGTTCCTTTGCTGAGTGTGGTGTTTATGCATCATGGAACGAGGTTTTCCTTCCCATACTCCTCTCCTAGTTGCAGAAGGTGTAACCTGCCTCTCAAAAACTCCAGTTCTCCTTTCTGTCTCATCCTTCTTTTCTCTCATTCCCACTTTCATTTTCTCCCTCACTTTACTGGGTTAGTCTATTGACCTCTATCTTTGTTTACCTGTCAACTCCTCTCCATCTCTACTAGTAGTAGAGTCTTAACTGCTTTTTAAGGCATTCTTGCCAAAAGAGCAGTAGATTTACTAAAATACGAAGTGTGTGTGTTTGTGTGTGTGTGTGTGTGTGATACAATATAAAGCAAACAAAAATAAGGGAAAATTTAGAAACCGTGATTTATTCTTTCTCATTTTCTCTGAAACTCAGTTTTCTAATCTGTAAAATAGAGAGTGATGTATACCTAATTAATGAGTTATTAGTTAGAAATAGGTGTAAAGTTATTGTCAAGTTGATGCTCGTTAAGTAAAAAGTAGTCTCTCCTTTATCAACAGATTCATCCTTCAGGGCTAAAAAAACTCTTATGAGGAAATGTAGTTTACTGATTTATTAGCAGACAGGGTTTAATTTGACAAAGTATTTATTGCTATAGCACTTTGTTTAATATGCTCACAATTACTGTAGGAATGGGTACATTTTCTAAATGATTATATAGTAGAAAGGGGAATCAGAACTTCTCAATGGCTGTACATTTGTACAATATTATTACTTAAAATAGGTTACATAAGGATGACTTTTTTTTTAAGGGGAAGGTAGGCAGGCAGTGGGCAGGCAGAGAGAAGAGAAACAAATATTTTGTTTGTTTTTCCCAGTCCCTTGCCTTGAACATAGATACTTGGGCTGTATGTGGACTGCTCTCCAGGCACAGGCTTAACCCCTGAGCTGTCAGGGTACACCAAATATGAATCTGATGAAGTCATTTCTGCTAATTCTTATTAAATATATACTTCAACTGATCTCGTGATAGTATAGTTCATGTAGCAGTTTCTGAGTTTTGAGTGGCTAGACATAGTACTTTAAGGAAAAATTGCTTTATTAGAAAATAACTCTTAATTAATGTAACTTCTTTATTTAGGGTCTTCCAGAGGTGCCCTTTGGCCCTGTCAAGTTGAAACATAAAATCAATCATCACATCTTTCTTTAATAAATTTTCTGCATTTTTTTTTTTTAATAGATAGATACAACATCAGGAATGGAATTGCAGTCATGGTACCCTGTTATAAAGCAGGAAGGTGACCGTATTTCTCAGACACATTCATTTTTACACCCCAGGTGAGTGGCTATTTGCTTATTTGTTCATTCATTCATTCATTCATCAACTTACTCAACATCTATATGTCAGGTACTGTCTAGGACTTGGGACTCTTATTACTTAGTTTTAGACTTGATAATCATAGATTATCTTTGAAAATTCAGAGTTGTTTTTAAGTGGTCACCTTAGGAAGTGATAGATTTTTTGTTTCTATTTAGCATTATAGAGAAATTATAGATTATATAGTTTAGTCATACTGATTATAAAAATATTAAAAAGTCTGAAATGAATGATAAATTCTGTTAATATCTGAGATAACATTTTCTTGTGTTTTTTCCCTAGATAATAGGACATTACCTTTTTGCTCCAAAGTAAAATAATGAAACATTTTCTTTTGTTTTTTTTTAAAGGTAAGGTTGGACAGGAATAAAGTTGAACAGGCAGGCAGGCAGGAACAAAGAGGAGGAAGAAACACTTTTATTTAGTTGTTCATCTTGGTTGCTCCTCTTGCCCCAGGTCTTGAACCCAGAACCTTGGGATGTATGTAAAGTGCGTCCAGGGTGAACTAAGCTGCTGTTCCTCTAGGGTGTGCCACATTTTCATGTTTTCAGTAAAATATATACCTTAAATTATAAACTTTTATGTATCAAATTATGGATTTTTATCTGTGCTGTAAATATATTTTCTCCCTGAGCATGGAGATGAAGAATCTTAGTCTTTTACATTTTCATAGTTCTACCGTTCCTGTTTCGTTTGCAGTAAGTCTTTGGGCAATGCTAAACTTCTCATTTTTCTTAGCAGAATACTGACTTTTCATTCTTAGAATTCATGTTATTGGTAAAGAAGAATAATATAGGTCTCTTATACAAAGAAAGCAAGATTACCAGAGAAGACTGTTTAGTTTAGCATTTAGGGGATAAAGTATTATGTCAGTTAAAAGGTTACATCTTTTGGCTAAAGGTTATTCAGATTATAGTTGATAATGTGGTACTTAAATATCTAGCTCACATTTGTTTCAGGAATCCTTTAGATAATCTGCTGAACAATTTTATGTGAAATTTTTAAAGGAAAGATGCAGGTAGGAATGAAGGCAAGTAGGCAGGCAGGGGGCACGAAGAAGCATTATGTTTTATTTTTATTTAGTTGTTCACGCTGGTTGTCATCTTTCCACCCCCCACCCCCCACTTCAAATCCAGGTGTATGTGGGCTGCCCTCGTTCAGAGGTGATTGACCTAACCGCTACACCATGAGGAAGCAACAGTTTTACAAAATTGTTATTGTTGTCTTATCAAATAAGTCAAAAGTATTGAAGTATTTTAGGAAGGTTGCTCTGTGGGGTTTGATACTGGACTGCTCAGTAGGTGGGGCCAGCAAGCAGAGTGCCTGTTCTCTCGCTGAGCTTCTTTCGATGGGAAGGGCCCTAGGAGGAGCGTCTCAGTGGGCTGATGGTGAATCAGGCCAGCCATGCTGTGGGGACTCCTTAGCCTCACCTTTACAAAGAGCAAGGCCTTCTTTCCTTGGTGGGGGTGGTGGGCAAGGAAACAGTTCTTCAGAGTATCAGTTAGTCTTCTTTCTGGCATAAATATTAACTACTTAGAGTACCTGACAGCTTACCTAGGCAGCTCTGTTAAGTGCTTCATGCCTTTAGTTCTCAGTGGTTTTGAGGGAAGAAGCGACTAATTTTCTTTCCCACTTTCTCTTTAGTGCTTAGAAACTACTTATTGCAAAATAACAAAAATCCCTCATAATTCTGCTCTTACTGTCTGAAGTATTGATTTTGTTCAAGAATTTGTTCCTGTGACCCTTATTTCTGAGTCGTTAAATTGTCAATTTTGGCTAAAGAAGTGTTTTTACCATAGAATGACATACAACTCATTTTTTTACCCTCAATGTATTATGTGTCTTATTGTGTCTTTCTTTGTTTTTAGCTACTACTTATACATGTGTGATAAAGTGGTTGCCCCAAATGTGTCACTTACATCTGCTGTGTCCCAGTCTAAAGAGGTCACAAAGACAGAGGCCAGTCGTTCTGTACCGAGACAGGTAGAGAAGCCTCATCGTAGTGGGAAGCATCATAAAATGGTGTCTTATCCAGATGTCTCACTTGAAGAACAGGAGAAGATGGATATAAAAACAAACAGAGAATTATGTAGTCATTTAGGTAAGTATTCAGAAATTAATGTTTTTAAAACTAAATTTCTAATAAAAACATTGTGTATTTTCTTTCTTTTTTTTTAAAGGAAGGTGCAGGCAGGAAGGAAGGGGAGTAGGCAGGTAGGCAGCAGGAAGAAGCATGTTTATTTTATTTTTATTTAGTTCTTCAGGCTGGTTGCTTCCCACCTGCCAGGACTCAGACCCAGGAGTCTGTGACTTTCTCCTTCAGAGTGATTGACTCAAACACTGCTCCACCAGGGCATGTCAGCATTCAGTATTTTCAAAGAGGATTTCTGTTTAAGAGAATTTTCTAGATAATTGAAGCCACCTTTCAGAACACTGATTACTTTGAACCTCAGTTGCTGTACTTTTTTAGAATGGTGACAGCCATAGGGGCTTATGAGGTAGATATAAGGTGCATGATTTCATATACAGGTAATTTTCCTTTGATTATTTTAATTCCTTACTGCCTTTGCTGTCAAAATTCACTAGGTCCTTATTTTTCTTTCTGATTTGTTGTGAACTGAGAAACTATTTAACTAATAATGCTTAAAAGTACATGTAACAGTAGTTAGGTAAAGGACTTAGGGAAACTTAATGGAAGAACAAACGAGAACTGAAAATTCAGCTGTAGTAGCCAGGCAGTTGGTATAAATTCAGGATGGTGACTGGACATCTTAAAAAAAAAAAACGCTGACTAGTCACAGTACTGTGGACCAAGCAAGACATGTCTGCCCAAGTTCTGCCTATGTTACCCTCCATATAGTGACAGAACTTTACTTACAGATTAGGCAGTGACACAGTTGTTTCAGCTGCCTCAGAGCAGTTGAAGAATCCGCCAGTCAATGAACTGTTTTTATATACTATAGGGCTTTGGGGGGTTTTCTGTACTTTGTGAGATGTTAAAAAATCAGTTTTCTTCAGATTTAAATATGGTAAACAGTTCTTAGTAAGCTGCCATTATGCCTGATTTGCATTACATTTTATTTTCCCAATTAACTCATGACTTTTAACAATTTATGTATTGTAAAATGTACTCTTTTAAAGTATACAGTTTAGTGATATTTAGTAAATTCACAAAGTTGTACAATGATCATAACTGTTTAATTCTGGAACTTCTCATCATCCCCCAAAGAAACCATGTAATCTATTAGAAATTACTCTTAATTCTCCTTTTTCTCAGCCTCTGTTAGTAGCTAATCCATTTTTGTTTATGCATTTGCCTATTCTGATTACATTTTTCTATAAAAGGAGTCATACAATATGAGACCTTTTGTTGTCTGACTTCTTTCATTAAGCATAATACATTCTCAGTCATGTCATAGCATGTGTTAGTACTTTTGTTTTTATGGCTTAATAATACATATTTATATAGATGGATATACTACATTTTGTTGTCTATTCATCAGCTGATAGATGTTTGAATTGTGTCCACTGTTATGAATAATACTGCTAAAAACACTCATGCACAAATGTTAATGTAGACATGTTTTCATTTCTCTTAGGTAGATATTTAGGGGTAGAATTGCTGGATTATATGTTAACTCAGTGTTTACGTATTGAGGGGCTGCCAAACCGGTTTTCAAAGCAGATTTGCCATTTTCATTCCCACTGGCAGCTTATGAGAGTTCCAATTTTTATACATCATTGTCAACACTTGTTATTGTTTTTTGTGGTGTCTCATGGTTTCGATTTGCAGTTCCCTTATGATTAATAATGCTGAATGTCTTTCTCTTTTTATTGAACATTGCAAATTTTCTTTGGAGAAGTATATTTACCTCCTTTTACTCTTTAAAAATTGAGTTGGTCTTTAATGCATTTTGACTTAATTTTTATATATGCTGTGAGGTTCAGCATTAATATGACTACAGTTGTCCCAACTTTGTTGAAAAGAATATTCTCTCCTGATTGAAATGTCTTGACACCATTGTTGAAAACCAATTGCCCATAAATGTATGGTTGATATCTGATTTCATTTCTTATGCAAATACTACAGTCTTGATTTCCATAGCTTTGTCATAAACTTTGAAATTGGGAACCGTGAGTCCTCCAACTTTGTTTTTTTTAATCGTTTCAACTATTTTGGATCCCTTGTATTTCTATGTGAGTTTTAGAGTCAGCTTGTCAGTTTCTACCACAGAGCCAACTGGGATTTTGGAAGTAATAGCATTGAAAAAGTAGATCAGTCTGGGGTTTATTATCATCTGTTTTAGTCAGTTTGGGTTACTATAACAAAAATGCCAGATTCATTATTGCTTAGAGTTCTGGATACTGACAAGTTCACAATCAAAAGTGTCAGCAGAGTTGGTGTCTGGCAAGGGTGTGCCTCCTGGTTTCATTGGTGGCCATCTTCTCACTGAATACTCCTGTGGTGGAAAGAGCAAGAGAATTCTCTTGGGTCTCGTTTATATTCCATCAGGGGGGGCTCTACCTTCATGACCTGAGTCCTCTCTAAAGGTCCGACCTTCTAATACTGCACTGGGGTTAGAATTTCAATACATGATTTTTTTTTTTTTGTGGTGGTCACTCACTTTTGTAACACCATTTTAACAATATTAAGTCTTCTAATCCAAGAATATGGGATGCATTTCCATTTATTTAGAACTTTAATTTCTTTCAATGATGCTTTATGGTTTTGTTATACAAGCAAGTATGGTACTACTTTTGCTAAATTTATTCCTAAGTGTTTTATTCTCTTATTTCATTTATAAATGTCATTGTTTTCTTAATTTCATTTATGGATTATTCTAGCGGCTTTTTAATAGTGATATTTATACTTTATTACTTTATTTTTGCCTCTCAAAGATCCATCAATTTCAAATAATTCTGCAGGTAAAAAGAAACCTGAGTCTACCACTTGCAACTTAGTCAGAGATACAAGCAAGGTGGCAGTTGAACATGATGCTGCCACTTCATCTGTGCTCCTTGTGAAAGATGTCATTTGTGAGGATGATAAGGGAAAAATCATGGAAGAAGTAATGAGAACTTATGTAAAACAACAAGAAAAACTGAACTCTATTTTGCAGAAGAAGCAGCAACTTCAGATGGTAAAATTATTTTCTAAGTGATTTTGAAAAGATGCTTTTATTTCTTATTGAAAAATCACAATGAGATGCTGCAAATGTACTTAAGGTCAGGCAGAGTTTTACAAGCATAAAGCAATTTTAATTACTTTTACATTATTAGATAAAAAAATAAATACTCAGATTAATTCTAAGAGAACTGATGTGACAACTAAATTTCAGATAATACCTGTCTTCCCACCCCCACCTCCTGAATTGAAATTGCCAGCTGATGGAGCAAAGCAAAAATTGTTCTGTGTTTCTTTATGTTACAGGAAGTTGAAATGTTGAGTAGCTCAAAAGCTATGAAGGAACTCACTGAAGAACAGCAAAATTTACAGAAAGAGCTTGAATCGTTGCAGAATGAACATGCTCAAAGAATGGAAGAATTTTATGTTGAACAGAAAGATTTAGAGAAAAAATTAGAGCAGGTAATGAAGCAGAAATGTACCTGTGATTCAAATTTAGAAAAAGACAAAGAGGCTGAATATGCAGCACAGGTAAGAATCACTTATTTTGTGTGTTACCCATTCGGCATGGAAAGAAAAGCTTTACCTTTTCTAATTTACTTTTAGTCAAACTCGTTTAATTAGGCTAGATTTCAAAGTAGATCCTTTTGTTAAGCATAACTTTATGCTATATTAGCCAAGATCATTTTTGGCCTTGTTTGCTTTATTTAAGTTTTTTATGGCCTTTCTGTTGTTTAGTTGCCTAAATTGTTAATCTCTAGCTCTACTTTATTTTAATGTAGTATATGGGATTTCAAGTGAACAAACATGAATTGTGCCCATTGTGTTCGAAAGCACTGGAAAAAGAAAGAATAGTATCTCACAAGTTGGGGAGATGAACAAACAACTCACATGAGTAGACTGGGATGGAGATGTGTATTAAAGTGTCAGGAACAATAAAAGTACTCTAGGTATTCAGTTCTCGACTCCATATTTTTCTCTCAATTTAAAGACATGTCAAATGTCTGCTTAATAGTATTATAGAGATTATAGTATGCATGAAATAGCCAGTTTTGCAAAAAGTAATTTGTAATTAGGTCTCTGCCATGATGAGAGGATTAAGTGGAAAATCAAAAATGAACGAAAATTGACAGTCTCTTATATCTCACAGTTGGCTGAACTCAGACAGAGACTGGACCATGCTGAGGCTGATAGACAAGAACTCCAAGATGAACTCAGACAGGAACGCGAGGCAAGACAGAAATTAGAGATGATGATAAAAGAGCTAAAGCTGCAAATTTTGAAATCAACCAAGACTGCAAAAGAATAGAAACTGCTGTAGAGAGATGCATCTCTGTCTTCCCAGCAGGATTTATTTTTATTTATTTTTTTTGGGTAATTGAATTCTGAACAGCTTATCTGCATGAAAATAACTAGCATTATATCCATTTGTAGATCAAAGAAAGTGAAGAAATTATATATTAGTATGTAAATTTTTACATTTTTCCAAATGAATGAAAATGTTTCTTTGTACTTTTTGTTTTCAATCAGTTTAGTAACATTACTGTATGGTTTCAACTAGTAGATAATCTGCCTATATTTCTAATGCAGATTTAACAATTGTATACTTTTTAAAACCTGCATTGTGTGATGGAAAATAGTTGGGGTCAATCTCATTATCCATGTTTCAGACACAATTTTAGATACAGTGATGGATATTGCAAATATAGAGAGCCACTGAAGGAGTCAAATCTCCACTTTTTTTCATTACCACAATCTCTTTTTTTAAGGTGTTATAGTATATTCATTATTTACAAAATTGACTTATTTTATTTGGATTGTGGAGTAAAGTATGAGTTCTCTCTTTTAAAAATGTCTCCTAATAGGTATTTTGTCAAAAGAAGGCATTTCATCGATGAGCTGATAACACACTGGGCATAAGTGGGAAAGACAGCATGCTTTGTTATAAACTGCTGTTAAACACAAGAAACAGTTGTAATTAGTTTCAGGTTAAATGCTATATTTAGAAAAAATTTTTTTTTAATGCAGCAACTTTAGAGGAGGGACTAAAATGTAATTTCTGAACTTTTGTTTATGTTGTTAATAGTGGTGTGAAAATATTAGTTAGTGTTCTTGAGATAAACTGATACCACTGATGTACATCAGTGTCTATATAATCCAAATCTTTCTGTACAGTTTTTATATGTAGTTATGGATCTTAGTGAAATTTATATAATGGATTTGTTTTCCTTACTGGGTATTTTCTTTTAACTTGTAAAATATTAAACACCTTGAAGATTATTTTGGACTTTTGTATGTTTAAATGTTAAGTCTTATCATCAAAATTTTGCACGAATGGACCATTTTCAATTATCATTTAATATCAAAATCAGGAATTTGCAGTCAGCTGGTAGTATATAATAGATGAATGTAGGGAAGTTTAGTTATCTGCTACTAAAAGGGTTTTAGATCATTTTTAGAAGGCAAAGGAATTCCATAATTTGGGGAAGGGGGCAACATCTGCACTTTTTTTTTTTTTGCACAGAAAAATCTGTCATTCTTTAATGGCAAATTTCGTATTAGTTAATTCTTTAAAGATACTAAGTAGAATTCTTGGTATGTATTCTTTAAAGGGAATTTCCTGCAATTACCATTAATTAACATTATCCCCTGAATTTTATTTCCTCATTCTTGCATATGGTACTGTATGAAATTACTTGAGCTAAATTTATTTAAAAAATAAATTAGCTACAGTTATGGATGTATACTGTTCTCAGCATATATAGATACTCTAATGGTTTAGAACTTCAAAAATCAGTAAAGTTGTCATTTAACCCATTATTATCACATTTTGGTACTTAATGGTACTTAAATAACCTAAAATAATTTTTGTACTTCCCAAATATAGTTTTCTTTATACTAGAGAATAATCTAAATTTGTATTTTGTATTTTTAATTTAAATTTTGCTGTATTAATCCTGAAATTTGATTGTTGACCCTTGGGTTCACCTTAAGGAAGAGCAAATATTAAAATGACATATAGGAACAAATGTTAAAAATAACATTTAGTTCTGGAAAAAGAAAAATCACAGACATTAAGATATAGTTCCACTGTAGTTGTGAATTAGTTGTGTCACAGCTAAGCTTTTTGGGAGATAAACTCAAGTCCCTTTAATTTCAATCACTGATTTCCCTAATTTACTCAAAACCTTTCTAATACTTGTTACTTAATAAATGATGAACTTATTAAGTTTTAACCCAAAACTTATTTTAGAAAATTGCTTAATCTTTGAAATACGTTATTTTGGAATTTGAAGCAGTGCCTAAATATCTTTAAATTATCATAAACTCTTAATTTGAATTGCATAAAGGGATATTTTTTCTAGTCTTTCACATAATGCAAATTTGCCGCATAAAACTGTATAGACTTCATTTTCTAGAAGATACGTTGATGTGCCATAGATTTCTGTTGTAACTTCCTGGAAAATAGTTTTTTAGTTGATTGTAAATATTATACCTATTATAGTTAACAATAACTTTAAGTTAAACTGTACTATGTAGCTTGAAAATATAAACTTTGTAATTCTTTAAAAGTGGCCTCTGCTAAAATATCCATATAAACTTATTCTTCTATTCTTTGCATGCACATTTTGTGTGTTGGTTGCTAGTTTACAGTTTGTTTTGGTGTTAGTTTTTCTGTGCCAATTCATTAGGCAAGCATATTTTTCCTCAGACAGTGTAAGATTATTCTTTTTAGGAAAATAGAAAAATATTTACTATAAAAAGGTGCATTAGAGAAATGGCCTATCAAACATGCTAGAGCATTTTTAGAAGGAAGAAAAGATAAAAATATTTGTTTATTGGGTGATGGATGATGTTTAATTTGGGTTATGATAGTTTCTACATCTAAATTTTATGAGAAAAGTGTGCTAAATCGATCATGGTAGAAAAGGTAAAACCTGCTGTCATTGAGGAGGCTCTAAACCACCCTTATTTCACAAATGCAACTTGTAATACTGAAAGAATTTGACCAACAATGTAAGTTTGATCTGCGCTTCAGTTTTTGTAAAGCTTATTCTTTTGTCTGAGTTTGTGTCCATGAGAGCTAAGATGTTTTATGTTTCTTGAACTAATTTTATAACATTTAATATGTTGCCAGTTTAGATATAAACATCATTTGTACATAGTTGAATTAAAAACAGTTACTAAAGTAGGTGAAATAGACCAAGTACAATGATAACTTGCAGATTATCCATTCATTTTAGAAGTCATCACAGAACAACCAGTTTTTTTTGCACACTGTGGCTTCTGTTTGAGGGAAAGTAGAATAATAAGGAAGCTCAAGTAATATGAAACATGCTCAAAGTATTTCCCTAAAATTATGGGTGAAGTTGATGGGAGGGTTTTCACCCAGCTTCTGAAATTTTCTTCTCAATGAAAAGACAGGTTTTGATTGCTTAGGGGAGAATCCTCATTTTAATTTGCTTTTATGCATTTATTCCACATGACAGGCCATTAAAAATTAATATAATGAAAAGCTGTGCTCATACTGTACATCTCTTTCTGTGCTTGAAACTACTTGTTAATAGTTTTTATTGAAGCTGTCAGCAATAAGGAACACATTACTGCTGTATTATACATGGTGGAATTGAATAATTTACACAACTTAACTTTTTTTTCTAGTTTAGGATACTTCAGCATTTCCATTATTGGAAGAAAGTCGTATGAATATTCCGTATGGCGTCTTATATAAAAGGACAGTCTTAGCGTTATTTTTTAATCTTGCCATTTAAATGACTTCTAAACTACATAATGCAATTTGGAAACTTTTATTAGTAATAGAATTAAATGTCATGTAGCGCTACTGTGTTTGAATTAGAAAGTGATCAAATGTAAAAATTGAAATTTAAAATTTAAGTCCAGAAAACGAAATAGTGTATTAAGTTAGTTGAATGTAAAATAAATTTATAAGATTATTTTCTTCAATATAGATACCTCACTTGAAAATAAAGCACAGCATACTTAAAGTAGTTCTAGTAAAAAGCTCTACTAAAAGAATTGCTAAGTTCACTTCCTGGGGAGCTCTAGTTTGGGAGAAATAAAATATACTTGCTTTTAACCATCCTGTTAGAAGTATCTGTTTATTTGATAATTTTAGGCCAACACGGTAGTCTTAAATTATTTCTGAATTTTCTAATCTGTAAAGGCAGTAAATGAGATATCTGTTTTGCAACTGTTGAAACAAGTTGTTGACTACATAGACCATAAATCAATTTAAAATTTTGCCAATGATGTACAGTTTTATGATTTAAATTGCTGTGGTTGGTTGCATTATATGACACACAAAACTGTCCTCTACCTCACGTGAAATAAATATTTTATATGGTTTTACTATAAAACAAGACTCATCTATCTGGTCACTTAGTTTACAAATTTTGAATTATATTTATTGAAACATGACATACTGTGCTCTTAGCTTATACCTCAATTGTATTTTGTGCTGTTTCCATTTTCATGCCTTGTAAATAACTTGTATAGATTGTGGATTAAATTCCAAATAAAAACTTTTAATGCCAATGAAATTGATTGAAGCCCTTTTAATGCCTTACATGAGAATAACTTTCTTGTCCCTTAAAATTAAAATTTTCTCCTTTTGTTTCTTTAAAGTTTATTCATTACACATCCTGTTTCTTTATATGCCTTAGAATTTTTTTTTTCACTTTTTGAATATTGAGCAATGACAAAGTGGTACTTCTGAAAATCAGGTTCTCCCCCTTCCCCGAGTTTGCTGTTTTATTCTTTTCTTGTGGAAAGCCATAGTAGCCCATTTGTTTCTCACACTACTTGCAGACTATGCCTTATTGTGTGTGACCACCAAAGTGTCTGCTCCTTTAGCTGATGTTCAACTAAGAGTTTGACAGATTTTCTTGAATGCCAGTAGCTAAACGAAACAATAAAAACCTACGGAGAAGCAGAAAAACAAAAAATAATTTTCAACCATTTCCCCCAGTCTTTGCAGCGTGTCTCTGCTGGGACCCTCCAACTCTTGGCAAGTCTGGGTCCCTTCCTCCGAATTCCCCTGAAGTGCAAGCTCAAGGCCTTCTTTAGCCCTTTTCTCAGCACTCATCTTACCTGGGCATCTAAATTCCTCACATACTTTTCAATGTTCTCATTTCCCGAAGACTCTCGTCCTCTCCTCTCCTGCCTTTAGACAGATTACTGGTTGTTTGCACCTATAATCTCTTGCCCTGGGCATCTGAATCTAGTCCACCTTGTATCTTCTGCAAGCCATGCCCACCATGTTTACCACCAAGTTCCAAGTTCCAAGAATTGAAATTGAGAGTCTTGTGCCAGAACTTCCAGTGTGCTCCAGGCAGATCAGAACAGAAGTATGTATGATTTCCAAATAAAAGCCCTGCTCTCCTCCCTCCTGCTCAAAGGAGGCAGGTGAGAACTGGGCCTCTGCTGCTGCTTCAGAATCAAGACCAGGAGAGGAAGGGGCAGGGGTACAGATGGGAAAAAAAATGCTCCTATACTTTCCTATCATAGTGACGGTAGCTTTTTTTTGATTCGTGTTTGCTTGGTTTCTATAAACCTTTAACCATTTTCCAGAGCACCTACGAAGTTGGTTCTAGCAATTTCTTAAAAAAAAAAAAAAAGTTTCTGTGGGGGCGATGAGTTTGGAGCTTCCTCTTTTATCTTACACTTGCCCATTTAGTCAATCTTTTTATAACCTGAGCTTGCGAGTGATACACCATCACTTCTGTTATAAACAATTCATAGTCACACTCAGGAGCAGTATGGCAGGACACTACACAGGATTGGGAGTACCAGGAGGTAAGGGTACTCGGGGTCATTATAGAGGTTGCTTGCCACAGGGTAAGACCAGACCCCCATCCCCACCCCCATCCCCACCCCGCTTGATCTTGGATGAAACTACTGAGTTTTATTCATTACAGCTATTCCTCACATTTGGAAAGCTTCAAGAGCTGACACGGACACTGCTAGACACTAGATTTAGTGGAATGAGTCCGCACAGTTCCTGCCTGTGAGGACCTCTCAGACACCAGAATAGACAGTTTCAAAGCAGAGTGGCTAAGTTGTATACACAGGGCTAGGGAGCATCCGTATCCCCAGCTCCACTTGGAGGATGAGAAGGTTCTGTTCCAAATGACGCAGGCACAGAACTTGAGAGGTGTGAGCTGTGGCTATGTTGGGAAGCAAAGCAGGCAGAAGTCGCTGCATGAGGATCACTTGGAGACTAGTAATGAATGCAATATGCTTTCTGGGATAATGATTCACACAGTTGAATTTTAACTAAACTTCGTACCACGGGCCATTATCTTTTAATACAAGCAATAGATGCTGTGGGAACCCTTCTGACCTTCATGGGAAGAGATAGCAAAGCACTCTCGTAGAAATTCTTGGGCTGGTTGTGGATGACTGGGAAGTAGCTGGATGGAGAGGTTCATTTACTGCAGGAAGAAGGGCAAGAATAAAGCAGAGGGGATGGGAAAGTGTGGTGTTCCCCCAGGAGGAACTATTAAGGAGCTCATTGGGACTGCTGTGGACACTGCTTGAGAGGGGCGTGCACAGTGGAGGGGAGGGGCCGCTGAGAGTTCCCGTGATCTTGTATCCAAAAGGGTTTGAACTATGTCCCAAAGGGAAAGAGGTAGTGACATCATCAGGATGGTCACCTCATGTATAAGGACATAAGTCCTCTTTAGAGACCCTTATTATAATAGATTCTTTGATAAGGAAAAGTGCAGGCAGGAATGAAAGCCTAGGAAGAGACAGGAAGAAGCACTTCATTTTTATTTAGTTATTCGCTTTGGTTATTCACCCGGGGACTTTGAGATATTTGTGGGCTGCTCTCAGAGTGTACTAGACTGCTAGGTCACTAGGGTGCACCCAATAATAGATATTTAAAACAATTTAAAATTTTAAAAATTAAAAATTTCCCTCGTTGTAAAATCAGTTTATGTTATTATGGAAAATTAGCAATGCTTAAAGAGCAAAAAAAGGAAAAATAACTTTGGTCTCACTACCTAAAAGAACTGCTGGTCAACATTTCAGAGTGTAATTTCCAAAAGGATATTTTTAAAGGCCAGTCTCCATCTCCACAGCTATTTTGAAATGTGATTTATGAAATTTTGCAATTTCTATTTCAAAATGTATATAACATTTTACTTCTTAATTGAGCATTGAAATGTAAATTGAAAACACTTCTTAAACTTTTAGAAATGGGATCAAAATATCCATATTTGTAATCTTGCTATATATTGTTCAATTACTCTTGAAAAGAGATGTAGCAGTTGTGCGGTTAGTGTTGTAAAGCTCACTCTTTGTTATTTGTAATTGAATCACCTTTTAATGAGAGGCTCTGAGAGCCCTCCAGTGGCAGAGCTCATTTCTGCAAAAATATTATCATCACCGGAATGAAGAAGGAATTTCATCTTGTTGTTTCATGTCAATTAGGCTGACCATATTTCCTTGAGACAAAATAGGACGGCGTTTTTGGGCCCCTCAATAGACTGGGTCTGGAGTCGGCCCTGGTTTATTAAAAAAGGGGCAACACTAACAGTTGGGAGATATGAAAACGAATGGTACTGTCCTGTTTAAAATGGTACGTATGGTCAGCCCAATCTTAATGGGAGAAGGAAGGGAGAGATTAGAAATATTTTAGCTGTTAGAAAGTTCTTGTCTTGTGGTTGGAGAAAGGATGCCATTTCCTTTCGAAATCTTGCTCATCTGCTACAAGAGTATGAAATATGAATATTTCGTTGTTGTATAATATGAAGGGTAAGATTACGCTGGTTTCAAAGAGATTGACACCAACTGGTTATTTTTTGCTATTAACCACTGCTATTTTTTGAGTACTTATTATGTGCCGTGCTTCATTATTTTACATAGTAATACATTTCTTCTCATGGTTATTATTTAATACCACTTTACTGGCAGGAAATAGAATATTAGTTACTTAACAGAAAATTTAAGTAACTTGCCCAAAGTCAAACAACTAGCAAGTAATGGAGTCAGGGCTGCAACCCAATGCTGTTAACCATTCTGCTCTATGTCTCTCTGGGATCATGTCCAAGGTAATTTCATGAAACAGAATTTTGTCTATGTAAAAAAAAAAAAAAAGAAAGAAAATGGACATGCCACAGGTCACACACATACCCTTGGGTTCAAGTCCCAGATCTAGGGGGAAACAGCCAGCTGGCCACAACAAAATAAAAAAAAAAAATTAGTATGATTGAGTCATAGGCTTCTAGTCTTTAAAAATTAAAAAATGGAGCTTTATAGTATTAATAATATAATTTATGATTTTCTATTATGTGTTGAATGATTAGTAAGAAGACACATGACATGTTTGGTGATTTTATAGTTCACATATTTTCAGTAAAAGACTTAAGTTCTTAAGTTCTTAATACAAATTGTTTTGTGTTTTGTTGTCCAAGGTGGTTAAATGGAAACACTGCTCTTAACAGCTAAGATAATTTAATGATATGAGTTTCCAGTTAATTTTCTTATTTTTACTGTCAGTACTTAATACTTTATTGCTATGATGTTTTTAGAAAATGTGATCTCCAGTTTGAGCTAAGAAATCAGAATATTTACTGCTCTTCAGGAGGTATGATCTCCAAGGTTGAATTAGACATGATATTATCCAAGGTGTCTTGAAACTTCTGGTAGAGACCCAGGGAAACAGAATGGACTGCTTGAAGGCAGAAGAAAGAAAATATTCAGACCAATCATTTTCATTATTTTGCTTTATCTCCAAGCTGAAGGAGGGGACATTTGGAATAAAAAGGCTTTTGAAGGAGTCATATTATTGAACTATGCAGGTCAATAAAAGGGACCCTGAAAAGGTAGTTTTCTTTTTCCCCTCATAGGTGAATTTGAAATTCTACAGGGAAATAATTTTGAAGGTGCTGCTCTTTGCTTGATGGCAATACCCTGACTGAGTCCACCGTCATCAGTAATCAGACTTTCCTTGAGTGCTGAGCAGTATGCATCCCTTGCATTGGAGTAGGTTCCACTTTACCAGGGACAGCAGATGAATACCTGAGACCACAAAGGGCTACACTCTGCTTCTTGTCCACTGCCTAGACTGGATCTAACCCCCCATTTCTTTTGCAATGTGCATTTAGATTCCCATCTACTGTGAACTAAATATTTGTATGCCCCCAAATTCATGTGCTGAGACTTAGTCTTCACCTCAATGGTATTTAGAGAGGAAGCCTTTGGAAGAGGATGAGGCCAAGAGAATTCTACCCTCACGAATGGGATTAATGCCTTTATGAGAGTCCCCGGGAGCTTGTCTGTCCCTTCTACCTTGTAAAGACACCATTAGAACTGTTGTCTATGTACCAGGGGAGACGCTCTCATCAGACACTGAATCTGCTAGCTGGTGCCTTGACCTTGGACCTCAATCTCCAAAACTGTGAGAAATAAGTTTCCGTTGTTTATCACCCTCCCCATTCTATGGTTACAGTTGCCTGATGGGCTAAGATACTATCTCAGTGAAACTTGGCAGGCTGAAAATTCTCTCTCTCTATCTCTGTCTCCTCCCCCTCCCTAATTCCCTCCCTCTTTGGAACCCTTCATCCCAGCTCTAATCCACAGCTATGTATGGAGTGCCTATATGTTTGCCAGGCAGGGAGCTTCACTCAGATATCAGTGATCAACTTGATAGACAAAAACCCTGAAACTCACAGGGCATTTCGTTTTCTAAAGTCTGTGTTTGATACATTTGTTTGCAGTATCAATTTATACTACAATATTTCTAAACATGTGTATAGAATTTTTGTCAAATGTTGAAGTTCACCAGAGGAATTTATCCTTTAAAAAAGGGTTCTGTTAAAAGTACTTTATTGTTAAATGAATAATCTCATTTAAGTAATTTCATGTACATTCTATGTTTTCATGTTTGAATTTCAAAAGAGTTGCATACGTATTAATATATGACAAGTTTGGATCTAATGATCACAACTTTGCAATGTGGGAAGTTGAAGTTAACCATGCTTCATCACAGGCCCTTTCACAGAAAATGGTTTACCAGCCACGCAATGTTTTAGACAACCACTAGTAGTCGCTGCGAGCCCACTCCTTTGGCCCATGCTTTGCTCTCTATGTGGACTTGAGAACAGATTCACTAGTGCAATATGTGCTCTGATTTTGGCTGTTTTGACTATTTTTAGATATAAGCGGTAGAATAATAGTTGATCAGGAAGCTTCCTTTTTTCAGTGCACATCTGGCTTTAGAGCATTGACTGAATCTCCTCAATAGATACCTTCAAATATCATTAAGGAATTTATGTTCAAGCTACAGAAGACTCAGTTTACATGTTCATAACGGAAAGAGTACTGAGCTGAGGGTCAGAAGACCTGGAACTGGCAAACCTTTCTAGTTCATTATATGTCACTGATCTGTGAAGAGATGACATGGCAGAGTTTTAAAGGAAAATTAACTGGGTAGGCTTTGATTGGGCAGCTCTGAGATCCCACTGTTGACTCTTGTCTGGGGTGACTGGATCCTGAGAGACTGTGTCTCAACTAAAAGGGACTCTGGTGGACCCGGAATGTCAGTTTATGAAATTATGTAATGTGGGGAGTCTAATCAGAAGGGATAAGGGTGATTTTAGGAAAAGCTGCTCTGCTAAGACAGTTGGAGGGACTTCCACCCTGTACAGAGCCTCGCCGAAGAGACCACCTACTTGCAGCCCCTGGACCACCATCCTATCTCCTGTGAATGATAGTAGAGGGTTCTTAGCCTCTCTATCTGCCTTTTGACTCCCAGTTCTCTTTGCTTCCATAGCTGCCTGACTGCTTTTCCAGTGGACAGAAGCCTTTAATTATGGTAATTCATTCAAACAGATTACAGCTTTGCTGGCCTCCCATGAGTGCCCTTTTGTACATCTGTACTGGCATTGTTCAGACATTCATCTTATTTCTTTCATTTTTAGTTAATATTGATAACTTAATTATTTTAGTTTTGATATCTATTAAAAGCAACTCCTTTTTTCAACAGATTGCCTATGAATATGCTAACCGTAGATAACATGTATGAGTTTCCATAGTGCTGGACACTGTGTAACACACTGCATATAAATTCTCTCACTTAATCCTCACATTAACCCTCCGAGACCATCTGCTAGTCTCACTTTATAGATGAAGAATCAGAGTCACACAGAAAAGGGACAGTCCAAGTGATGAAGGCAGAATATCAGCGCAGGAGGGTCTATTCCAAAAGATCAGCAACTTGTCAGCTCCAGCATTTGATACCTGATCTGAAATCTGGCTTTACAAATACCTCTGTGTCTGTGACCTGTGGGTGACGTGGGTATTGTTGAATTCTGAAGGGTTGAATTTTTTTTTCTTTTTAAAGGAAAAGCACAGGCAGGAATGAAGGCAAGCAGAAGCAGGCAGGCAGGGAGAGAGAGGAGGAAGAAGTATTTATTTAGTTGTTCCTCTCTATTCTTCCCACTGGCCCTGGGATGCAAACTTGGGACCCTGGGATGTATGTGGACTGCACCTAACCACTACTCCACTAGGGTGCACTGAAAATTATTTTAAAGAGAGGAAGGAAGAGAGAGGAGGGAGAAGCATTTTGACAGAAGGAAGGAAGGAAAAAAGGAAGGAAGGAAGGAAGGAGAGGAGAGGAGGCAACATATTTGTTAACTTATTTTGGTTCCATCATGGTGATGAGTTACAAACAATGATTCTTGGCCTTTACATGGTTCATGGCCCAGCTGCTAGCTTAGTGACTGAGCAACCAGGATGAGTCAAGCTTAAATTTTTTTTTGGCTAGAGTGTCATTTGCTAATGGAATCACAAGAGGATAGATTCAAAACTGCTTTTTCAATGAATTGGTGTTGCCTGAGTTTCATTTCATATTATACTTAATACAAAAGTTTTTTTTTTTATTTGTATAAGGAAATATCTGGAAACATCCAGGTTAATAGATCCTGGTGATGAAATCTGCCCCCAAAATCAATGGCTCACTCACAAAGTGGATATATTTCTGTGAAGTAGTTTCCATAAGTCAAACCTGTGTGCAGGCAGGGAGAGCAAGGAGAGAAAACAGCAAGAGTTTTGAATGACTATAGTGTAGTAACCCAGGTTTATTGAGTACAGAACATTGTTTTAAGCTCTACATCTATACTCACTGACACAATCATCAAGAAATCTATCAGGTATGCTCTGCTTTTATCCCCATCTTACAAATGAGAACCATGGAAAGCCAGAAAGGGAAAGTAACTGAGTCCCACAGTAGTATGAGGTGGAGTGAGAATCTGAAGCCAGGTCTCTTGGCCTGTGCTCCTAACCACGGATTCACTGATTATTGAACATCACTGGGTGATTACTGTGGCCCTCTGTTTTCTATTCCAGAGCCTTTTCGGTTTATGCATCAAATTTCTTTGAGATCTCCTGGAGTCCAGTCTTCACTAGAAATGTGACGATTTTCCCTGACAGCCAGCCTATGGGGAAGCTATGTGGGAAAAAGTACAGTACCCAGGATTTATGATCTTTATACATACTAGATGTAAAGTGTTGAGTAGGAAGATGCTGAAATCCTTCACATTTTTAATTCTTATGACCGGTGATAGAGGGATATAATAAATTAAGCTAAATGTTTCAAAAGTAGTTAAAACTGTTGACTAGAATTATTGCCCAAGGAGGCCTTCTCTAAGTAATAAAACAAGTTGCATGTAAAAGGTCTTATTTGAATCCATGAGGTGACTAAGTGGCGTTGATGACGATAACTTGCACTAGAGAGCAGCACTTCGGGCTCTGCAGGGCTCTCAATGAAGCAGAGATGGTGACCTGTTCACAGTGAGCTGCAGCGGTCAGCTGAGCTGCTTGTGTGTCCAAAAAAGGGACACTTAATGCATTTTAGGAATTTTCAGAAAATGTTAATTAGGACAGGTTCCCAGGAATGGTTAGTGAAGGGGTGTGAGGTGTTTCCAGAGACTACTCTCCCTGGCTTTATGAACTTGGACATTCTCTGATGCTGTTTCTTCGTGCATCGTACGTGTGAACAATCGCTCCTACCACAAAGGGTTCGTATAGGCATTAAGTGAGATAACACAGAGACTATAAATGTACATACTGCACATATAGTACATAATGCAGAGAGACGGGAGTTGCGATTGTGCTGCCACCATGATTTTCGCCAGGCTTGCTTCAGATGACTTTTCCACCACAGACGGGTCGTTTTCTTTCTACTAGTACGTAGAATATGCTGGATGCTTGCGCCTGAGTTTTAGGGCAATTTTCAGCCCAGCAACCACAATCCTGGGCCCTGGAGGAAGAGTACGAGATGGCTTTGGGTGGAGGGGGGTTCCAGGGTCCTGGCCCTCCGCTGCGAAGGAGGAGCGAGTGGGGAGAAGTAAGTCGTGCAGGGACAGACTGAAACTGAGACCTAGAGACATGGATGAGGGGGTCCAGCCAGATGAGCAATAATTCGCTGCAAAACAGAACTTGCGTCCCTCGCGGGTTCTCTTGGAAACTCTCCGTTTCTTGGACCTGGTGCAATTATTTTACTTTCCAACACCCACGATGTGTCGCCAGTCCGGCCGGGAGTCCGCTCGCCCCCTCCCTTCTCCCCGAGCCCCTCCGCAAACCGGCTCGGGACCCCGCCGGTGATTGGCCGGCTCAGCCCAGGCTGCTGCCGATTGGCGCGCGCCGGCCCCGGCCGCGGGGGTTTAAAGCGGGGGGGCGGGGGCGAGCTGCCCAGCGGAGCCGCTGTCGCCGCCTCGCGCCGTCGCTGTCCCCGCCGTCGCGCCATCCTTGCTGCGCTCGCAGCTTCTAAGGCCTGCCGCCGCCTGGGGTTTTGCTGGCCAGCAGTTTGCCAGCATTGAAGAGAGAGGGCCGGCGCCGCCCAGCTCGGACACCAGCACAGCGAGTGAGGGGCGAAGTGCGGAGACCCCGGGAAGGCCACCATGGTGGCCACGTGCTTACAGGTAGTGGGCTTCGTCACGAGCTTCGTGGGTTGGATCGGCATCATTGTCACCACGTCCACCAATGACTGGGTGGTGACCTGCGGCTACACCATCCCCACCTGCCGCAAACTGGACGAACTGGGCTCCAAGGGGCTGTGGGCCGACTGCGTCATGGCCACGGGGCTGTATCACTGCAAGCCCCTGGTGGACATCCTCATCCTGCCGGGTAAGCGAGCCCCCTGCCGCAAGTGGCTGCCCCTAAACCCGTATCCTCTGGGCAGACAGGGGTGGGTGGGAGTGGATGGCGTTGGTAGAAACGTTTTGGGGATTGAAGACCCTGGGCCCATTTTGACACCCTCAGTAGCGCTTTGTGCAGAGGAACTGGGCAGCCCCGAGTTTCGGCCTCAGTTTTCTCATCTGGAACTTGGGATGATGGCGGGGCCCACTGGCTGAGGCACCCTGAGACGGTTCGAAATCTGTCCATGTTCATTACCGTCGCCCCACTCCCCCACGCTGCTACCGTCGATTGACCACAAGTCGCTGATTTCCTGGCCTCCTCCCGCAGGCATTGCTTCCCGGTTAGGTTCTACCCTCAGAGGCGACGGCCAGAGAAACGCAAGCATTTTAGCCATTGGAACCTTGGCAGGCTCAGTCTCGAAGCCCAGGAGGGAGGGCCCGGCCTCCCGGCTAATTTAGGGACCCCTCGCGCCACCAGATTGATTCCCGCTGGCGGGGGCGTTTTGTTCTCCCCACACCTTGCTCCTGCTGTGGGAACGTCGGAACTTCTGTTGCACCTGAACACCCCTCCTCCCGGGCGGTTAGGGAGGAGCGGGCGTCCCGCCGAGGGCCAACTCCACCCTTGGAGAAGGCGCGGCTCAGAGGGTCGCCCTCTCCCCTCCAGCTGTCTGGGGAAAGGAGGGAAGATATGCCTGGTCTCCATTTCCTCGACGCCCATCTTCACTTGCTGCCCAGTTGAATTTAGATTTAAACCTCGAGCCAGTCAAGTGGCGAGATCACAGGCGCCCCTTCGAAGTTTTCTCTTGAAATCTGTCTCCTGTTTGGAGAATTGATCCCAGCCCTAGTTAACCGGATTGGGTTGCTTGGCTCTCACTAGCCTGTGGAGAGAGCGCCTTTAAAGGCATGTTCTGGTATCCGTAGCAATCTGAGTCAGGCCCACAGTCTGGGAGCTGTTGGCTTGGTGCTTTCCCAGCGGGGTGAACCTTTTTCTCCCCGGGCCTCTGCTCCTCCTTTAAGCCTCCCTTGCAGTGTCTCCTATTTCCCAGTCCATGTCCTCGGAATCAATTCCCACTTTGCTGCCCTAGTATTTGACTTTTATCCCCACCAGGGCACATATCAGCTTGTTTTCTGTTCATTGTGTGTGAGTCAAGTTCTCCCACTGCATTACAACTTCCTTGAACACACTGGTGGTCCTGTCTTTTTGCACCCTCTTGCGGACCTGGCGCCGCCACTGGTGCTCCGCACAGTGCTTGTGAGCGCATGCCAGTCCTGCCTTCCCGACCCTGTCTCCGCTTGGTCCTGGGAGCGCAGCTCTGGACCCAGCTTCAGGTAATCTGGCTTTGAGAGACCTGGCCCAGACTCTGGGATCCAGTGTTCACGGGCTGGGTGATTTGGGACAAGTTCTTAACCTCTATGAGCCCTGGTTGCCTTCTTTTAAAAGTTAACATGAAGCCAAGCACCCATCTTTTGGGCTTGTTTGGGGCATTAGATGTGAGAAGAAATGTTAACCTTGGTGTACCCTGGTGGCCTAGCAAACAGATAAGACCACTGGATGTAGTCCACATACATCCCAAGGACCCAGGTTTGAGGTGTGGGACCTGGGGAACAATTAAGATGAACAACCAAGTAAAATAAATGGATGTTTCCTCCTCCTCTCTTTTCATACCTGCCTGCCTACCCACCTTCATTCCTAACGGCACCTTTCCTTAAAAAAGAAAAGAAAAGAAAAAGCAAACCTCCTTTGTTAAAAGACTACAGGTTTGTTTTAAAAGAGTTTATTGAAGGAACATGTAACATAGGTTTAAGGCATGCATTATTATAAATCAGTATCTGTACATAACATAATAAGTTCGAGACCAACATACTTGTTTTTGTTGGTAGTTGTAGGAACCTTTGAATGGAACATAAAATGACAGTCTCCTTCCTCTCCTTGAATTAAGTGTTCAGCGCCAAGTGGTTTCTTTTCAGAGAACATAGGCCATGGGACAGATGGAGCATATTGTAGGGAGGGTCTAATCATTTGGACCCTCTCCCTCCATCATGTATTGGGTGGGCACAGGACAGATCTTAGCCTCCATCTTTGATTCCCGGACTTGGCCTTGACACCAAGCACAGGAACAGCCTGAGCTGTGAATTTCAGGCTCTTGGTTGCTAGTTGACTGTCTCCTTTGTTTCTGTCCTGGTTGTCCTACCAGTCACAGCCTGCCGGCACAGGTCCTGCCCGAGCCTTCCTGTGGCTCCTCTCGGGGGTCTTCGAGTCAGTAGATACTTAACTGAGAGATTATCCTTAATTCTGAAGAAGCTCAGAGGAGCAGCGTTTGGAAGAGCGACCTAGTGGAGTCTGAATCTGGCAAGACAAGTCTTGCTATGAGAGGCTTGCAGCTTGGAGCATGAGGCAGGCTGGCCAGATTTGTTATGAAGGTCCTGGTGTGTCAGGCAGAAGTTGGGCTCCATTTTTAGCTTTGTCATGACCTCTGCCTCCCCTAGGCTACTAGCTCTTAGTCCCTCTAATGAAAAAAGGGAGAGGACTAGCTACACTTACTTTTCTTTTTGAGGAAGGGGGTGTTTTAATGATAGCAATATATTTAAATCTGTCATATTTTCCCAGGATCTTGTCAGATTTACTTACATGAATATTGTACATATTGTGTTTGGTTTCTTAATAAAGTTGTTCCCTGTCATTTTATTCGTACAGTATAAAGTTCAGGTAGGTTTGTTCCACTCTTATTATTCAAATCACTTATCCTTTCATTTGTAATTGTATGTTTACATCTTCTCGGTGGGCTCTGTGTTAACTCCATGATGACCAGGTAGGTGTGTGCCCTCCAGGAATCCTTGGGGCTGAGGGGATGCCTTTAAAGCCACTAAGGATGGTTGGGCGCCTGTGCCCAGGGCACTGTGGGTGAGGCAGGAGACAGAGCCTGACCAGCTTATACGGGGTGACATTCATGCGGACAGCAGCCTCTGAGGAGGTATCAGAGGAGGCGTGTGATTTGGTTCAGTCTAGTTAGGATTACAGACTATACACAATGTGCATTAAAAGCAGATAGTTAGGGATAAACTGAAGATGAAAGTACTGTATGGACACTGAGTAATCATACCAGTAGTAATAGCTGACTTTTTAGAGTACTTAGAGTGCACCGGATACTATTCGAAACTCTACACGAATTAACTTGATCAATTCTATGAAAAGATGTGCTTACTCTATAGATGAGGAAAGTGTGATGGCATCATGGCTCGCTCGGTGACTTGCCAAGGTCACACAGGTTGAGCATATCAACAGCTGATTGGACCCAGCACAGACCATCACAGAAGATTTCTTGGAAGATTTGCATTTCTATCTGAACCTTTCACAAGGTGATGTCATAGTGTAATTGGACCCTCGGCCTTGTCTTCTTGGGAGTTTAGACAAGTGGTCTGAACCCGGGATCCAGTCCTCAATTCCCCTTTTTTGGTCACCGAGTCTCTTTAACCGAGGCACATGTGAGGTAATCTTGGATGACACTGAGCACATTCTAAGTCCTGGATGGCAGTGGCGCTGTCAAGGCAGGGTTCAGGGTCCCTGGGGACCTGTGGTCTGACCCGACCCCTCTGCTCTCTGTTTCCAGGCTATGTGCAGGCTTGTCGGGCCCTGATGATTGCAGCCTCCGTCCTGGGTCTGCCGGCCATCCTCCTGCTGCTGACGGTTCTGCCCTGCATCCGGATGGGCCAGGAGCCTGGCGTGGCCAAGTACCGGCGGGCCCAGCTGGCTGGCGTTTTGCTCATTCTGCTGGGTAAGACCATTTTCTCTCCAGTGCCCCAACTCTGCGTGAACCCCACAAATTTCAGGTCCCATGCTGCTTCACCGAGTTCCAGAGACTTGTGAGAGGAACTGTGGACCCCCGGGGAATAGACGGCACCAGGCAGTTTCCGTGTTTGCTGTATGAACATTTCATGCAGAGAAAGTGTCTGCGGGTGGGGGTGGTGGTGGTGGTGGGCCCTGAACATGAAAACAGATTTAAAAGAGAGGGGAACAGAATTTCGAAGATAGAAAATACCCAAGGGAGAGAGACTAAAAGGATAGAAAAGAGGTGCACAGTGTCTACTCTCTGGCTTCACGATAGAATACCGTTTTGAAAACACCTTTGCTCAGGTCCCACGGCAGGTCATCAGACCTGGCAAAGATAACTTCTGAAAGCTTCCCAGGTGGCTCTTATATGCAATCAGTAAAGAAAGAGAAAGAAAGAGGGCTTGGGAAAAGGAAGATGTTCAGGGCGGTAGATACTAGGTGCTGATTTAAACTTTCACTAAGTATTCGGAGTACCAGGCACCAAGATAGGTGCTGGGGATATTGGAAGAAAAATGCAGTCTGCTTTGAGTGTGTTTGTATATCTTGGAAGAGTGTGCTTACCTGAAAAAAGTATACAGGTGTGTACACGGGTAGGAAGTCACCTAATCCAGACTGGAGGGCTTCCACTGGAGCCCAGGACTTCAGCACGAGTCTTGAGAGTTGAAGAGAAGGTGGTCAGGTCATGGACGGGTGGGAGGGAGAGTCCAGGCCAAGAAGCTGGCACGTTCTCATTCCTGATTATGCCTGAACACAGACGAGCTTCATGGAACAACCTGAGAGGGACCTTCTGGCTCTGCTCTTTTCATTCATTTCACTGCTGTTTTTTTCCTTGAACGCTAATTCCATCAGCACATTCTAAAACCCAACAGACCTAGAGTTTTTAGAATTTTAAGACCATGAGTGCTGCATCAGTGGAGGGGACACAGGTTTGTTGTGTTAGGGGTCCTCTGTAGAAATAGTGGCCTGCCATGTTAGAGTCACAGAAAAGCCAGAAGAAAATACATTAAGAAACAAAACAAAAGCAAACCCCGAAACCCGTGGAAAATAAAGATATAGAAGCAAGTACATATAGACAAATGGGTATTTTAAAAATCCTATGAATGACTGAGTCATTCATTTGAATAACAAGAGTTATTAAAAGATAGCCAACTAGTTGTTTGAAACTTCTTGACTGAATGAAGTAGTTTTTCTTTGTCTTTTTAACGTGGATTGGCCTATTGTGAAAAATGGGGTGGGGATAGGGAGTGGGTATGAGTCCCCCAGCCCCTTTTTGCTGTCTGGAGTGAAATGATGGATGGGGGCAATGAATGAACGGACTCCCCCTATCCTTTCCTGTGGGCGGCGACACCTTTCTGGCCACTCACCATTCAGATGGACAGATGGGCAGATGGATAGATAGGACCAGGGACCTGCTCCCTGCTCTCTGGTAGCCTTGCATTTCCAGTATCGCCTGCATCCTTTTGATTGCTCTTGCCTGGATTTCTTTCTCCGCGGGTCATCACTTGCTTTGGGATTGGATATTGTTTTGACTGGAAGAGGGTAGTTCGGGAAATAGAAAGCTCTTTGTCTAAAGAGCGGCCCCTGCTGGTCGCTCTAGATCTTCTTCCCATGGAGCCCGAGAGCCTTGTTCTCCCCTGTTGACAGCGGGTAAGACAAAGAAGGCTCTCTTTGTGTTACTCAGGATGGGTTTCTGCTGCTGTCCTGCGAAAAGCCAGTGCTGGGCTCCCGTCCTGGGTCACCCGGGGGTGTGTGTGGGGGGTGGGGGTGCTCCAGCGGATGTGTGGTTGCTGACCCAAGGGACCTGGCAACAGTGGGACTTGGGGCCCGGAGAAGTGTTGAAGTTAATCCTGGTAGGGGGCATGTAAGCACTCTTTATTAAAACCAGTTCTTCCTGACCCTGAAAGTCATTCTTTTTCTCGAAATCTGAGAAATGATGTTTGTTGTACAACAGCTTTATTTTCTCAGCAGCTTATGTGTAATGGTGTGAGGATTTGGTTCCTGCTGTAGGAGAAGGAATGAAACTGCTGGCTTCTAAAGTCAGAGGAACGGTTAAGGGAGCAGCAGGCGCCTCAGCTTTGGGATGGATCTGAGACAATATTATCTGCTGGTGTTTGTGGCTTTTCAGGAGCCCCTGCCAGGGCAGGAGGGACCTGCGTCCTGAGTTGCTTTATCTTCTCATTTGGAGTTGGACTAACGCTATTCAATCTCAGCTCTACCACTTTCTACTTCTGTGAATGAGGGCAGTTATTTAATGTCTCTGAGCCTGTGAATAAAATGAGGACAATAATGTCTACCCTGAGTTGTTAAGAATGGTAAAATGAAACCTGCATGTTATTTAGTGTGGTGTCTAGCACGGTTGTACCTGCTCAACTTTCGGTTGCTCGGATTCTTGGCCTTCCTGGTTAAAGGAAACAGAGTGGATCCAACGGTATTGGGGGTATTCTTCCCATCATGTCTAATTTCTGTATTGAACTGGGAAGGAGAGACCTTGTTCCTGAAAACATCAACCGATTCACATCCTGGGCTAATGGGAGTATTTCCTTTGTTTACCTTGCAGTAGCCAGAGTGTAGGACTCAACAGTTGAACTTTTTGATTTATTACGTTAAAAAAAAAAACAAGCATTAAGCTTGAAAAGCTGAAGCTTAGTTCTGTTCAGTCTAGTTCTCACCTTGCAGCAAGTTAGAAAGTACTTTATTTGGGTGTTTCTAGAGGAGATGGGGTAGGAAATGTACTTTCCTTCCTAAGGATTCTAATCCCTTTAAAAATATAGCCCCAGGAACCCTATTTGTCTTGGAAATTTTTTTCATTTTACCTTAGAACTTACAGGTTAAGAGTGCAATTGTTGTAAAATAGTGTTTGCAAACATGAGACAATTGAGCTTGTCATAGAAACAGATGCTCAACAGAAAGAGGAATCTTTAGATGTTGAATAAACAGCGATGTCCATAATCTCAGGGCCTTAATAGAATAATTAGAAAAAGTCTTCCTCCAAACTCGTTAGCTGTATACAAAGAAGTACCTAATCTAAATAAAATTTTGTATGGATAGTGGAGATGTGGTATTTTCATGTGCCTTAAGAGACCTCATTAGTAAATTGGGAGGAATTCACTGCTTTCCGAGTCTCTTCTGTTTCTAAAATCTTGACTTAAGAATATAACTAGGAGATTTGCTTTTTAAAAATATTTTAGGGAAAAAAAGAGGATGTGTGTGGAATTGAAATAAAGGGAATAAATGCTGAAAGCAGGCCAGGAAAATAATATAGTCAAAATTCCATTGACTTGATGATTCTTCATAAAAATTACATGTGTAAGAGGAGTTTGTTCTCGGCTGCTGTGTTTTTCGTCAAAATTTTAGAGAATGACAAATGAAAAAAGGAAAAAAAAGCATTTTTTTAGGTTAAGTAATAAGAAGAAACCAAATAAACGTGATGCCAGTCGATAGCTTGTTAGACATTGAATTTTGGAAAAAGTTTTTATTGTGGAAAATTCCAAACATGTACAAAGGTAGAAAGAATATAATAAACATTCATAAATCCAAACTCATTTTCAGTAATGATCAACTCAGGGCTAACCTTCTCCATCTATATCCTTTTCCTTTTCTTCCAGCCCCAGATTTTTTTTTTTGAAGAAAATTTCAGATATATCAAGGAAGATTTCTTCGAGTATTATTAATGTAAGAAGAATAATATGTCATTTTTAATGAAAATAGTGCTTTGTGCTAGAATTAATTAATTTTTTTAAAGGAAACGTGCAGACAGGAATGATGGAGAGTAGGCAGGCAAACAAGCAGGAGGAGAAAGGAGGAAGAGGCGCTTTATTTTTATTTAGTTGTACAGCTTGGTTGTTCTCCCCAGCCTGGGACACGAACCCGGATCTTTGGGATACCCGTGGACTGCTGGAAGCAGTTGAACAGGGCATGCCTAGAATTGATGATTTAAAAGTTCTTTCAGTGCTTAGTACCAAACACTGAGTGCTTTCTGGAGGAAGGAAGACATGCCAGGCTCTGGTGCTCCTCTGTCTTTCTCTGAGTTGTTACCTCCAAAGTCAGAGACACCTGCTGTGGTTTCATTTAAGCTCATCGCATTTATATAACTCTGTAAACTACCGTGGGTTGTTAATCCTTAAAGGGGTTAAAAACTGCGGGTAGGTCCCATTGCTCTAAAATTGCCTTTCCAAATATTTTCTGTTTGGCTACATCACCATCATTGTTAACATTTATAAGGGTGCATTCTGTCATCTAAAGAATACATTGTATTATGTTATTTGAAACTTGTCAAAAGAGGCAAACAATTTTATTCTGTGAAGGGTAAGGAATTCTATTTGTGAGAAGATTAAACCCAGATGAGCCTAATCTATATCATGAAGGTTACTTCCCCTTTCTTGTCTTCTCTTGTTTATTTTTGCAACTTAGAGTATTCCCAATTTTCACTGTATACTCCCCCACCAATGGAAGCTTTCTCCCACCCTTGTGTAGTTAGCTATTGCATCTTCTAAAGTTAGAAGAGGAGAAAGAGATCGAAAAATCTTTATTAAAATTCCCATTCTGTCTGTAGAGACTTAATTAAAAAATACATTCTTATTGACATAAAGAATAAAGCAACAACAATTCCCTTTATCTTTCTTCAGTTTTCTTTATCTTGTTGGTAATTGACTTTTAAAGAAAAAGTTTTTTTTTTTTACTCAATTAACAGAGAGAACCATTACAAATTCGTGTGTGTGCAAATAGGCTTATAAACCTAGCAGACCTTTTATGTCTTTAAGAAAACCCCAGATGATTGCCAGTTCTATTATTATTTCACATTTTCTAGTTAAGCAGTGATTTAACTTGCATTTTTGACTTACTAAAGTACATCCCCTTTCCCCTTCAAACCATTGCTTAAATTGAGTAAATTCTCCTCTTTTTAGTTTCTAAACATTCTTCCCTGTGAGTTCAGCAGAAGGTCACTGTTTCCAGCAAGCCTCTCATTTCCCTTCGTATTGTGTGCCGGTCTGTCATTTTTTTTAGTGGTTTTGATGTGGGTCATCTTTGAAAGCCATGGGAATCCCACCCAGAGTTTATTTATCTACTAGGAAATGAAGAGCCTGCCTTGTTTTGCACGGGTTATGAAAGAAGGACATCTTTAATGAGGCGAATCAGGAGCTTGTAACTTGAAGTATGTTAAACTTATATTAAGGATTGATGATGTGGGAAGTTGGTCTTGGTGTGTGTGCAGTAGAAAGGAGACTTGCAATCAGACGACATCTCGTCCATCCCATTTCCCTATTCATTCATCCAGTCCTGAAGGTTTATTCTTAAAATATTTAGACATTTTTTCTAATTTTTCCATTTTCTGGAAACCTAGTAAAATCTCTAAAGCACTCAAAATCAAGACTGATGGTTATTTTTAGGATAGTGAGCGTGCTTTTTCAAAAGAATTGCTTTGCTTAAGAAAAGGAGAATTGATGAAATTAGAGGCAGTTTCTTATCTTATTCTATAAAATCTAAACCAGATATGAAAGTTAAGTTAGGTTTACTTGAAATATGGGGAATGCTTGTATGTGTGTGTGTGGGTTGTGTGTGTTCGTGTGTGTTTTATGTATAAATACAAAGTGAGTAAAAATGTAAAACTTAATTTGAACCATAAGCTGTTTGGACCAATTCATTGTTTGTAGGAAAGGTCACTTAGATTGAGACAAATCAGTTGTTTAGGAATCAGAATTATTTTCCCAATGGAGTTCAACTTCTCACTCCCCTCCTTTCCCTTAAAGCAAGCTTGGGTGTTTGGAAGCCCTTGCGAGCTGCTGTTTTTGCCCATAACAGAATAAATACCTTCTTTTGGGGTCTAGAGGTGTGTGACTGGATTGTGTACTGAGATGAGAAATCTACAGTGGTTTTCTCTGAAACACTGTAGAAGGGGTTTCTGTCCCTTGTCTTGATGGGGGAAAAAGCAAACAAAGGAGGTTTTCCTTAGTGCCTTGCTGAGAATGTGACTATGACAACAGTCTAAGAGTTCTCCAAGAGTGAGTGCCTGCTTTGGAATCATGGCTGGAGGAAGAGAAAGAAAGGACTATTTTTCTGTATCTTAGGTGTTCAAAGCTCTGGGATGCAAAGGGAAAATTCAATAGTCTTGCTCTTCTTCAAGATTCTATTCACAGAAAGAAAATATATCTTCTCATGGTATCTCATGAAAATATTATAGGTGCTGACATGATTAAGCTTACCTTTTAAGAATAGTGAAGCCATTAACATATGGGTTGAATCCTAGATGATCCATATAAATTCTTTAGGAAAATAGCTCACGATGAACGCAGTGAATTTGGGTTATTAGAAAGCCCACTTGAGTAAGTCAGAGCCTCAAAATTAGCTTTATTCCTTTGATTTCCACTTGGGACCCATGGGTTTGTTGGACGGGAGTCACATCTATTGGTGTGTTCCTATATCCAGCTTGCGGGGCTGGACTTCGTCTGTGGTCCTCAAAATTTGATCTTACAAAGCTACACAGATGCAGTAAGACAGTTTGAAAAAGGTCTTTCAACATGGGCAAGACTAAAATCTCATCAGTTTAGAATTAATATACAGGGCTATTAGATTTGAGTGTTCATGTTGAAGAAATCGTCTATTTCTTTTCTGTGGACAGAGAGGTAAGTTCCAGTCCCTCAGTATGAGCAAAGAGAAAAACCTTGCTGAGTCGACAGTGACAAGGGGACCCCAGGTAGCTCACACAGACCCAGCCTTGCAATGTTCTGTCTTGAATTTCTTGAAAACTTTATGGCTAAAGATCAGAATTTCTCATTGTTTTTAGTATCTGTCAGCTTTCATGTGCCATCCCAAGTACCATTTCTGTCCTGCTTGTAGATGGGAAGACAGGTGATACCAAAGGAAGATGCAGAGTTACTTTGTCTAGAGCCGCGTGATTCAGTGCAATAGCCATTAGCAAGGTGCAGCCATTTAAATTTAAATTTATTAAAATTCAGCATTTGTTGTTTTCCGTTCTCTCCAGCTACATGTGAAATGTTCAGTAGTCCACGCAGTGTGGCTACCCTATTTGACTGTGCAGACTTAGATATTAATTTTTTTTAATGTCTTAACAAGTGCTTACCTGCCCTTGTTTTGTTAGTTTGTGTCAGAGGAAGGCAGGAGCTAAGCAGCACAGAGGCTGTTTCTTTCTTATTTGTAATCGAAACCAAATCACTCACCAATCTGGTGAGCGAATGACCCCAAAGTTCTACCACATATCCCATCACAACGGATGTCATCATGAAATTCTCTGAGCGCTTATGTTCTTTTGCTCCAAGAACTGTTCATTTGTGTATTAAGATTTTGTGATTGAACAATATGATATGAGTTCACACCTTAGCCAATACTCCACTAATGTCTAGTAATATTCACCACAACAAGAGAATTTTCATGGCCTGTTTAGGTCTTTGTCATTTGAATTGACCAAGCTGCAAAAATAGAGTAGGGTACCAGAGTGGGTACTATCTCGTCTCTCTTTTCTGAATAGCTTAGGTCATTCAGTCACTCAGCTAGTACACATTGAGCACATACTGTGTGCTGGATGCTGAGCTTAACTCTGACTTTACAAACAAAAGGAAGACATGGGCCCTGCCTTCAAGGAACTCAGAATTTGGAATGGAAAATAGGTATGTAAAGAGATAATTATAATAGGTAAGTAATACTACAATGGCAACTAGAGATATGTAAAGTTGAACTATATAAACAAATGCAATTTTGGAGGGCTTCAAGAATTGATTGCTATGTTTTTGCATTTGAGTTCTTTCGTCTCTACCACCTGCTGAAAAAACAAGGACCTAGCAGTTTGACACGAGCTTGGGATCAGTTTGTTCTGCAGATATGAGCCTTTGGGTTCAGATTGCATAGGGAGCAGAGCTATGTGTATTGAGGTGCTTTTTTCAGACTTTTTTGGAAGCTGGAGGTTGTGTGTGTGTGTGTGTGTGTGTGTGTGTGTAGTGAGGGGAGGTCCCGATGCTTGGTGTGTAATGCAGATGGCCACTCACCGCCCTCTCCCTGTTTCCCCAGCTCTCTGTGCCATCGTGGCCACCATCTGGTTCCCTGTGTGCGCCCACCGTGAGACCACCATCGTGAGCTTCGGCTACTCCCTGTACGCAGGCTGGATCGGTGCCGTGTTGTGCCTCGTAGGTGGCTGTGTCATCGTCTGCTGCGCTGGAGACGCACAGTCATTTGGGGAAAACCGTTTCTACTATTCTTCAGGCTCCAGCTCCCCTACTCATGCAAAGAGTGCCCACGTATAAGAGAGCTGCCAGCCTGCCCACGAGGTGCTGTAGATGTTGGGCCCAGAGCCCTAGTTTGTTTCCCACAGCGGGGAAGCCTACTCCTCTGCCAGGCTCCAAAGCCAGAGGTCTGGAAAAACATCCTGTCTGGCATTTTTTTAGTCTTAACACCCCTATCCCTTTTGCTGCCTTAAAAGAGATCTTTAGCTCAGTTACTGCCCACACAGTTTTCTCATGGTTTTGCCCACCGTTAGCTCCTTTCTTGGGCATTCCTTTGCTCCTCACTAAAATACATACATCTACCTGTATGTATTTGTTTCTCTTTAAATTTTAAATCTCTTGCAAACTGAGAGTTTGCTGAGTTGGGTGTGGGGGAGAGAAATCAAAGACACTTTTCAAACTATGACAGATGACAATGGGAGTCTCATAAAGATGCCTCTCTATTCCCTCCCTCCTCTTCAGCTCCAAGGTCATTTAGTCATAAGCAATAGAAAAAGATAGAACCGGGGACACAGGGTGGGGAAGATCCCTCCATGGCAAAGTTTCCCTTTTGTAAGTTGAGGGTAAGGTTTGGAGATATTTTTTAGTTTGTGATTTTACATTTTTCTGTACATACTTTTTCAAGATTGATCATTTTTGTAACCACGGTTTTCCTGAAATTCTCAACTCATCAGTATGAAGGAAATCAACCCAATAGACTTTAATTATATGATAAATAACAGTACAAGTGAGTATAACTCTTAACTGACATGCCACGAAGCATTTTTGATTTCCAGGTTTGTATGATGCAGTTTTTAATCCTACACTTGCAAATACTTCAATTTAACATATTTTTAAAGCACTCCCTCTTTTCTCTCTCTACTTTCATTCTGTTAGCTATCTTGCAGTGATGTTGTTTAACATAAACTGTACTGCTGGATTGAGCTTTGCGAGGTACCCAACTGACAGCATATTGGTATCTGAGACCCCAACTTTGCCCAACACTGATGGTGCATTTTGTTATTTAAGTGAAATCTGTGCAATAAAGTAACAGACTGTCTGCAAAACTGGCCTTTAATTTTGTTATATCTAGAGGTGTGATTTATTGACTCAAAATTTTAGACATTCATTTTGACTAGTAATTTATAAGAAATCTGATCAAGAATTCAATAGCAAGTCATTCTTCATTGCCCTAAAAATTAGAAAGTTTTATTTTATTCACTATCTTGTATTGGTAATGTGTGGTCACAGAAGGATGAATGAGATGCTCTTTAGATTTCTTAAGCAGAGTGGCAGGCTGGCATCTTTAAGTCATGCATGAATGGGAAACATCCAGAAACAGTGTCAAGCATTATGCAGTTAAATTCCTTTATCAACTTTGAGCACTTAGTAAAGGAAAATTGGCAAGGTAGAAAGGAAACATAAACTCCTTTATGGGAACTGTATACGGTTTTTGCATATGCATGCAGATGTTTGGAAATTTTGGACAAAAACAGACACATTGAGTTGATTTATTTTTCTAGTCCAGAAACATTGTTGAATCTACTCTAAAATAAAACCAAATCAAACAGATTATAATCTATTTTGGCAGTGTTTTCCAAAAAATACCAACATTGTCAGCTGATAGTATAATAATTGGCAAATGTTTCCTCTTTGGAAATATCCATTTGGGTTAGTCAATTTTGCAGATATTTGTGTTCGTTAGGAGAGTATACACTAAGTGGAAACTATTTCTTTACCATTACTTATGCAGAAAAGATATCTTTGTGTTGATAAAAATAGTTTCTTATTTATGATAGCTTTTTAAGGACACTGTCTACTGGAGTACACCACCCCCACCCCCGCCAAACCTATAAAAACTTGTCAGGATACAGTGATGGGAGCAGAGCAGAGCAGAAGACTTTTGGGAAGGGGAGCAAGTAAGGGTTTAGGTCCCCATACTTCCTTTCTTCCTTATGGTCATCAACGTGAACCTCAGGTGTCTGCTAGCTCTTGCCTCTCACGCTGCTGCTTCCTTCCTCATGGGATGGTGCATGCTAGTGACCCTCACTTGGCTCTGTAAAGGAGAAACACCCTAAATCTCTCCTAGGTGACCACTGCCTGCCTAACTAAGGAATCTCATTTTTGGGTCATGACACCAATGTTAGGCTTTACCATCAGTCTGAGGAAAAGAAGAAGGGGGGCACCTGTTCTTCTAGAAATATATGTAGACATACACTATGCAATTTAAATTTTTCTAAGAGTTACATTAAAAAAGCTAACTACAAACAAGTGACATTAATTTTAATCTAGTCTACTTAATTTAGTATATTCACAAGAGAGCTGTCCCTTGGTGTCTGGAATGGTTCCAGGACTTTCACAGAAAACAAAAAGCAGGGATGTTCAATTCCTTATATGAATTGGCATAGATTTGCGCATAACCCGCACACTTTGTTGAATCATCTCTAGATTGGTTATAATATCTAATACAGTGTAAATAGTTTCTGTACTCTGTTGTTCAGGGAACAATGATAGGAAAAGTCTGTAGATGTTCAGTACACTGGAAACCATTGTAGGTCTAACTGCTTAGTACTTAATGGTTGGTCGAATCCGAGGATATGGAATCCTTGGCTATACAGGGCTGAATTTATTATCTTTCTGTCATCAATTTTAAATGAGATATTTCCTATCTTCTTTTTATATGAGGTCTTTGGGTTCCAGTGTGTATTTTACCCTTAGCATCACATCTCTGTTTGTACCAGTCACATTTCACATGCTCAGTGGTCACATAGGACTAGTGGCTGTTGGATAGGATAACACAGCTGCTGAGCAGCAGGTTCTGCCTCAGGAAACAGCAGAGGGATTCAGTCTTAATGGTTTTACCAGAGCTCCATTAGAAACTGGCAATGACAGTGACAATAATGATCATCCAGGGGAAGACAGTGACCTCCTATGACAGGTAAAATGGCAGACCCAAAGTGCACCACATGAATAGCAGGGAAGAGGGCATTCATCCTCCTGAAATCTGTTTGTGCCAGATGGCACACATTTAATCCTCCCCCCTCCCCTGTCTTTCTCAGATGAGGAAAATTAGGTGTAGAGAGATATTTGTTAGGGAAAATGTTCACTATATTGAGCTAAACTTGGATTTAATTCTATTTAACTCTAAAGCCTTCATTCTGTAATGTAAGAATCACTACTAGGAAGCTAGTCAAAATGCTGATTCACTCCCTTCATTCCCAGAGACCGCTGCAGTCAGTCTCTGAGTTGGTACCTTGAGGCTTGAGTGGGTATGTAAGAATGTGCTTTCCAACTGTTCACCCTATGTGATTCTGATAGGTGGTCCCCATACCACTCTGAGAAACAGTGGAGGGAAGGGCCTCTGTTTCTCGCCTTTTTCCTCATTGCAGAAAATCCCCTCCCTCATCCGTCCTCCATGGTGATGGCAGGTGGGGGCTGAGATGACCTTGAGAGTTATGACAAACTTCCCCCCTAGTTCTTTGGCCTGTTCTGAAGAGACCACACAGGGGATTTTTGGCTTGAAATGACCTAGTTCAGCTCGTGCTTTCCAAGAATTTGATAGAAACCAAATTGCAGAAAGACTGTTTCAAGGAAATCTCAGAAATCTGGGAATGCCAGTTATAAAGATAGGCGTCAAAAAATAGAAGATTGTCTACTTAAAGAATACAAGCTATATATTGGTGCTGAATTGCTGGTTTGGGATAACAATAGAACAAGGTTTGGTTGTGTTTTGCTCCGGTTGTTTATTTTTTTTTAAGTTTCAAATCTGCGTGTCAGTGTTTCTCTGTACAATGTACACAATGTGAGCTGCAACATCTTTAAATGTTTGGCAGGACACTCATGCTCATGACATCACATGCTGGGAGGACAGGGAGGCCACTGTAGGACTGGCCCTGGGGACAGGCAGCATCAGTGCTGCCATTGAGATGTCCCCACAAAAGAGTGTGTGACAGCCAGATGTGCAGCTTAATGGATACTGAACCAGAATTGTGAGTGGAACATTGGCACATGCTGCTTATGGCTTCAATAGCAGCTCTTGAGGAATCTATATTTCTCCACGTCACGCAGAATCTCAGAGCTCAAGCTTTGTGGCACCACAGTGGGGGAGGGGATGGAGATGGAGGGACTTGTCACTGCACCCTGCCCCATCGTTAAAGTGAACATGGTGTTGAAACAAAAAGTAAGCCATTGCTAGAGGATTGCAAAAGGTAAGAACTGCTTATGCTTTACATAAAATGACCTTCCAAGTTGCAAAGAGTACATGACTGTCACGGTTTGAGACTTTCTGTATTAAAACGGTGAATTCTCTTATGTGGAGTTATATGCAGCCATGCTTTTCAACCTGCAGTGTGCAAACAGATCACCTGGGAATCTTGTTAAAATGCAGATTCTGGTGCGCCCTGGTAGGGTAGCGGTTAGGTCAATTGCCTCCAAAAGAGCTCAACCCACATACTTCTGGGTTCAAGTTCTTGGTACCGGGGAAAATGACCAGTATGAACAACTAAAATAAAAATGAAATAAATGTTTCTTTCTCTTCTTTCTCTCTGCCTACCCACTTGCCTTCATTCCTGCTGTACCTTTCTTTTAAAAAAAAAAAAAAATGCAGATTCTGATTTAACAGATCTGGGTAAAGCCTGAAAGTCTATTTCTAAGAATCTCTCAGGGTATGCTGATTCTGTATGTCTAGATTCAATCCTTGACTAGTATATATTCCTTAGAGAAAATTTGAACACTGTAGAAAAATGCAAGTAAGACAATTCAAAATGACCCATTATTTCATCATTATTTTTTTTGCATATGTTCTTGGTTGTCATTTAATTTTAAGACAAAACCTCTAACACACATTGCATACACTTTTTCTACCTTAAAAATGAATATGTAGATAACATTTTCTTGTATTATGAAATGTTTTCTTAAAACAGGATTTTAACATCTGCCTGACTGTTAGTCCATTGTTTTTGCTATCATTTTTTTAAAGAAAGGTGCAGCCCAGAATGAAAGTGAGTAGACAGGCAGGCAGGAAAAAGAGAGAGGAGAAAGAGGCATTTTACTTTAGTTTTTATTTAGTTGTTCATTTTAGTTGTTTCACCCCCCACCCCTTCGCAAACCTGGGTCCTTGGGATGTACGTGAACTGCACTGGCTGACCTAACCACTGGACCACCAGGGTGCGCCCATATTTCATGGTTTTGAGGTGCCATACTTTCCTCAAGGAGTTCCCAAGAATATTTTGGTTATCTTGGTTTCTTTCTAATCTCTTGTAAGTAATTTCTCCATGAACATACTCACAGGTAAATCTTTGCACATTCACATGAAGATTGCCCTAGGATAAATTTTTATAAAGGAATTGCTGAATCACATATTTCAGACAGTGTTTTAAGAACAGTTTATTTATTCTTTGTGTCTATGTGTGTGTGTGTGTGTGTTTCTGGGTGGGTGGGGGAATTGTCTTGCTTCCTTCATCTCTTATAATAGAACACAGTATATTGATTTAATATACTGTTCTTTTAAAATTATTTGAAATATTTAAAATTTCAGTTATATTGATATGGAATTCTATAAGAAATACTTGTAACAAATGGTTAATGCAATAGTTCCAAAAATATTCATGGCTGGGTATACCCTGGTGGAGTAGCGGTTGGGTCAATCACCTCTGAAGGGTTGCAGACCACATACCCCTGGGTTGGAGTCCCAGATCTGGGGGGAAGCAACCAGTGTGAACAACTAAATTAAAATAAATAAAGCACTTCTTCCTTCTCTCTCTTCCTGCCTGCCTGCCCGCCTGCCTTCAGTCCTACCGGTACCTTTCCTTAAAACAAATACTCATGATAGGAAAGGGCGGGGGTGGAAATGGGAAGGCAGAGAGTCTGAAGTTCAGCTTGTCTATGTGCAGCTCTGTGTTAGTTGACTCTGGTAGAGAAAGGTCTAAACAGGAGCATTTATCTCCTGGAGGCCTGGTGTTGGGGGCATCCTGATCCCGATGGTCCCTAATTAGGAGTGAGAGTACTGTTAGCTGAATCATTGTTCTGTGTTTTATTTGTTTCCACCATCATCTACTGAAGCATAACCTATTGAGACAAAAACAGGGCAGGGCTACAGCGAATGACTTGCCCTTTTCCCAGGTCTTCTAGACATTTAATCCAGTGCTTGTGCTAGAAGAAAGTTTGCCTGGTTGCCCTTGCTGCCTGATTTTGTTTCTGTTCCAACAAAGAGTAAAAGAAAAATGCGTATCAAGCAAACATCTAGCGGCACAGGAAGGGCGAGGACTGGTAGGGACGACAGTGTTTGTACCACACGTTAGTGGCATTGGGTATTTCTCGTGGTTTTGTCTTATCTTTCAAGAGCAGAGCAGAACCTTCCCAGCACAAAATTTGGAGACTTCACTTAATCCTCCCAATCCACCGCTGACTCCAGGGTGCTACTACTCTTCCCATCCGTTCTGTTTATGTTACCTTTCCTCCCTCATCTTGCACTTTTCCAAACCAGAACGCAGCTCAGATGTGCCTTAGTTATCAAGTGGCTAGGCAAAGCTCCTAGATCATTCCATTCATTATTTCTAAAGTATAGTATGGGGATCATCAGCATAAGAACTCATTCAGTAAAATGGAAATTTGTGGCTCCTACCCCAGACGGGCAAAGACAGTGTCTGGGGCAGAGCCTAGGAATCTGCATTTTAAATGTCCTCCAGGTGTTTCTGATGCATGCTAATTTTGGGGAACCATTGAAAAAGTTTCAATGAATGTGGATTCTGGAAGAGACTATTATAGAAGGAATATCTAGTCAGATGAAGAAACTAGAAGACAGAAAGGTCAGGTGATTTTCTCAAGGGCTGAGTAGTAGGTTGACTGTGTTTGGGGGAAGTACTCCCTCTTGGAACTAGTCATTCCACCAGAGTGAGAACTTCAGGGCTTCTGCCTGACCTTTTGCCTGACCTTCCCTCCCTGGTCTTGGGGGAGCACCTGGACTCTGGAAAGGCCACTCACTGGACCTCACTGCTCTGAGAGAACAGGTAGAAACATAAGTGGCCTGCATTTCATACGAACTGGTACTGGCCCTTTGTTGGAGCTGCGGGTTTGAGCCTGTTTCCCTCTGATAGCAACATCGAGAAGATCTGAGCCTGGAAGCTCCTAGCAGCTATGGTTACAGTTTGTATTAAAAAATCAGACCATATCAGAAGGAAACTGAGACAAAAGAAAAGAGAAAGGACTTGATGGTACATGGAGGCCTGCTTCCATCATTTCCGAGGTCAATTTCACAAATGTTCGATGGTGACACACTTTCTGCCCTTTACTCTTTCTGGTCAAGTTCTGTCAGTTGCAACTAAAACTTCTGACTAATGGAGACTCTTATTTTAGACCGTTCACACAGTGTCCATATCACTTTTCTCCTCTTCTTCTGGGGCGTAGCATCTTCTCTTTCTCTAGCTGTTTGGTCTGCAGGAAACATGGCGCTCTCCTTTGCCACCATGATAGGCCCAGAAGAAGGAGTGTGACCCAAGTCAGGTCAATAAAGTTCTCTCCTGGAATTTTACAAACAGAAATTAAATGAGGAGATCTTTCTTCTCCAGTTAGGAGAGCTTCCAGTATCCATGGCATTCACAACCTTGTGAAGAAGTGAATCTGTAGCATGGGAGCGGAAGAACAGAAATGCAACATGGATTGCAGAAAGCTCAACACCGTGCAGGGCTCTGGTTCTAGGTGACCTTGGAGCCAGCATCTTCATTTTTGGTTAAAGCTAGTCTGAACTGGGTCACTGTCACTTTCACTATTAAAAGAAAAGCTCTCTCTAATAGGAGGATCCTTGAATCATTTGATTTAGATCTCAAACTTTAGGTAGTCTCATATTTGGGGTGCTGCTTGGGGTAAGTTTATGCAGGGGAAGAGGATGAAGTTTTATCACTAATGGTTATCCTAACTAAAATCCACAGCCCCCTCCTCACCTCCACTACTGTTCTCTTCCCTGCCCCTTTTCATATGCCTCCTTCTAAGTACAGTTCAGGAAAACAGAAACCACCTTAGGAATGTGAATAGGCAACTTTATACAGGACATTGGTTGCATATAATGGAGTGGTGGAAAAGCCAAATAGAATGATGAACCAAACCCATGGTTGACAATAGCAGGAAGCCACAAGTACTTGATGGAGCAGCAGTGGAGGAGGCCATGCGACTAGAACCCAGAAACTACGGCCATCCAGGGGAAGATGGGTCCATGGCTGAACTGCCTGGTAAAGGCTGAGACCACAGTGGGTTGGGGGAAACTGCCCTGTGGGATCTGGGAGCAGGGAGGAGACTCAGTCCCTGATGAAAGAGCCATCCAGAGTAGAGTGAAAGAGGGAGAAATACCTTGATTTCTCCTTCTGCTTACTTTTGCCAGTGACTCTCTTTGACCAAACTAGCTAGAAGCCTGCCAGAGCTCAAAGAAGTCTGGAAAAAGTAGTTGGAAATAAGGGTGGAAAATGGTTCTCAGAACCCACGGGCAGTGAAATCTGAAAAGGGCGGAGCAAATGAAAGGGTTAGTGAGCGTCAGCATTGAGATGGGGCAGAGGGCAGAGGTGGGCACTCACTGGAATCAGCCTGCTAGTAAGTACCTCACAAATAAGTACACCGGACTTTTGTCTAAAATGTTGATTCAAAAATGATTCCCAATCCAATATGGGGCCCCAAGTGATGGTGTGAACTGTGAGAATTTTCAGAATTCCAGAAATTCAAGGTGATGAGGATGATTGAGGACAGAATAGTATCTGAATTAAACACTATGGTTCCAACACTTCCTTTGCAGGGAAATTTGATGTCAGTCAAACCTATGGACAAATTTGATGGATGTTTATATCAGTGATAACAGTCATAAAAAATTATAAAGTTCAGACCTTTTCAGTAGTAAACCACACCCTCCCAAAAAAACCAAAACCAAAAACAACCCTCCAAAACCAAACCCAAACCAAAACAAAACCAAGAAGAGAGAGAAAAGAGTTTGGATGATTTCAGTTAATAAAAACTTAGAACAAAGTTGAAATGGATGCAATCAGCACCAGATACTGAAGTGGTAAATGTAAGGAGCTGGAGGGAGCTTAATGAAAGCTGATGAATTCAATCAAGCCTCCGAAGAATGAACACAGATTTTTTTTTCTTATTTCAAGGGTTGGGTTCTTTCATTAGAGCAAGATGGACATCAACAAGGCAGGCTTACGGGGGCTGACTTCTGAGAAGTCAACAGTCGAAGGTCTTTTGCTGCTTTCCACCCCATTTAGTCAAGACCTCAAATATACATAATTTTGATCATCATGGAGAAATCAGGGCTATTTTATACTAATTCTGTAAACAACTTTTATAACTCTAAAATAATTTTCTGAAAAAAAAAAAAAAAAATCTTGATTCTCCAAATTATGTTTCCCCTGGGGAATTGGCTACACACAGGACTCCTCCAGAGAGCAACAGCTTTGTTTTCTGTGCTTTCTGGAACCAAAACCAGAATCTGGTTTTTGGACCACTTTTTCTCGCATTGAGGTACCAGGACTGTGAACTCTGGGGCGTTTCTCCACAGTCTCATTGTCTCCTTATTGACTCAGTAATGCCTTCTTGGATGACTCCTTCCATTCCTTCCTCAATGCACAAATCTGAACGTGTGTGTCCCTGACTTGACATCCTTTGACGTGCCCCCTTAACCCATCAGAATAAGTGCAAACGCCTTACCTCAGCGTACAAGTCTCTCTGACATACCCCCAAACTACATGGGTTTTATCAAAAGCATTTAAGCTAAGAGTCTTTAGTTAGAGAGCAAGAGAAACACATTCTGTCTAGATGAAACAAAATAGGGATATTTTTGGGGACAGGGAGAACAGGATTTTGGGGAATAAAATTTAGTTTTTCAGGAAAAAAAAAAGAGAAGGGCAAATATGAAGAGTACATTTTTTTTCTTTTAAAGGAAATATGTAGGTCTTAATGAAGGCAGGCAGGAAGAGAGGAGGAAGACACATTTAATTCATTTTATCGTTGTTTATCTTGTCTGCTCCTCTAGGGTGGGGACTGTGTCTGTCAGGCTTAACCATCAAGCCACAAGGGAGTGCCAAGAGGACAGGTTTTTAAGCTTGTTAGGAGGAAGGAACTCCAATCATGTTTAGCCTTTTTGTCTCTCAGTTTAAAATTTAAGGGAGCATCTGATTGGTGTGAAAAAGTCATGTGTTTACCCCTGAACCAATCACAGAAGCTAGGGAAGTTGTTTGACTGGGTGATATATTCTGTATGTTTCTTTTCCTGGTAGGTGAGGAAGAGGATGGTTTCTCCAAATAAAAAGGGACTTTGATGCTGAAAGGATTCAAAACAGCATGTCTGTTGCCAATATGCACAAATTTATTGCATCGTTCAACTTTTGCATTTACTCTCTTGCACCATTGCCCCTTGGTCTCATCTAGAGAATCTTTTGGAAGGAAACAATGATCACTAAATCAGGGTCCATTTAAAGGAACAAACATTTGGAGTATTTTATACATTTTAAACTCCTCCTCTAAGGTTATTTGCATTTTTAGTAAATCTAAAGAGTTGTCATTAGTGAAAATATTTCGTTCTCAGGATAGAACAGAATTCTGAATATGCATGCCTTCAGTTTGTGATACGTCACAAAATTGATAACTGCTGTGTTTTTAGATTTGGACTTCCTTACTGATAACTTCATTGATATCTATCAATCTACTTACCTACCTACCTACCTATCTATCTACCAACCTACCTACCTACCTACCTACATATCTATCTTAATGTACCATTGGTTTGCGTACTGCATGCATTTCAAGAAAACAGACCACCCTTCAAAGTGTGTGTCACATTGTGCTCTAGCTGGGGTCACCAGGATCACTTTTGCCTCCTCCACCCCAGTTTCCCTCCCCTGTTCTCTTCCTTCCTTCCTTCCTTCCAAAGCAGTAACAACTTTGATTTCAGAGTCTAAGAATATTACTGTTGTATTTTGCTCTTTTATTTGTTCTGTTTCTTTGTATTTCACAGATGAATGAAGCCATTTGGTGTTTTTCTTTTTCATTCTGATTTATTTGGCATAGCATAATCACCTCAAGTTCCAACTAAGTTATCACAAAAGGCAAGATTCCATCTTTTTAAAAATAGTTGAGTAGTGTTGAGTACATATACCACATGTTTATCTGCCAGCGGGCATCTAAGTTGACTCCATGCTCAGTCTTTGTGAATTGTGACGCTATGAACATAAGGTGCATATATCTTTCTGATAGTTTTTTAAAATTCTTTGGATAATTGCCCAGGAGTAGAATCTTGTGTATTATTTAAAAGTTGACAAACATTTAAAACTTTGGTCATTGAAATAAGGGTTTTATGAATATATGCTACATTTACATTATTTATTTAAATTTATTGATTCACTTGTAAAGTAGCAAATTAATTAAGCAAATGTTTAATGAGCACGCTTATGTGTTAGCCCTGCCTCAGCCACCAGGTATAAGAGATTAGAGGTAGTCAGAATCAAGGGTCAGATCTGAACACAAACCTTCTCATATGAAGGCCCATTCTTACACTGCTGCAGCTCATTTTGAGTTTATGAAATGAAATTATGTTTAACAAGTCACGGTGTAATGAACATGTCTAAAATACACTTCTCTCTCAGAGGTTATTAAAGAGAAGCAGCTGTATTTAAAATGGTTACATATATAGCACCAGACTTCATTTACTCATTTAGTTCTTACAATAATTCATAGATCAGGGGCTATCATACACCCATTTTACAGATGAGAAATTGCCTGAAATTCTATAGCCAGGATTATAACCCTGGCAGTCTGACTGGAAAACCTAGAGTATTAACTATTACTCTAACCCTCAAACAGATTTTATTCTTGAAGAAAGTGGAGTGGTTTACTATGGAAAATCACTTAGTGAAAGGACAGGCTTAAATTTAGCATATGCTTCTTTAACATAATAAATACTCTCCCAATTTAAAAAAAATTTTAGTTTAGGGGTAGGGTTAAATTCTGGATCTGTTAGACTTCAAAACAATCTAGAAAGGAATCTTTTATTTGTAGTTAATTGGAAAATAAAGGGAACTTGAGCTTCTTGTGGTCTAAGGGCAATTGAATATCAGTATCTCGGAGAGAGGAAATGTAGACTCATATTCTCCACCACACCACAGATGAATTTCCAGGAAATAAGAGGAATTAGCAACCCACAAGAGTAAACTCTCTTATAGGCTTTGAACTCCTAATTAATGGCAGAGGTCAGACTGTGTATGTAGAAAGTGGAATCACATGGGAGTGCCATGGGTAGGCGTGGGCTTCTGTAGTAGCAACTTGGCAAGTACTTTTCAATGCTGTGAAGGTGGGGCATGGACAGTGTTGAGACTGTGGGTTTGGTTTGCAAACAAAATGCCCAAGCAAGTGAGTACACTCTTGTTTTCAGCAAGGAAATCATTGGGCTGGAAAACCCTCAGAATATCAATCACTATTCAGTAAGGTCCTCCTTAGGGAAACAATGTTATGATTTTTGCACAGAGCCCTTTTGAAGTTAACAAATTTTGGCTTAAAATTCGAAGATTAAAAACAAGAGAGCACTCTAGTCCAAGAGGTCATTCTGACTACTTTTAATCCTGTACGAAGACCTCTAGAAGGGAGGTAAGACCTTGATTTTATTAAAAAAAAATTTTTTTTTTGGCTTCAGGATAGAAGAAAGAGAGCCAGGGTTCTGATTTTCTTAGGGTATATACTTTCCCTGTTAGTCCAAAGAGGGCGGGCAGTGCCAAGACCTGGGAGGCTGTCACAGACTCCCTCTGTGTTTTTGGATTTGGATTTATTTCTGATGTCATGGTAAGAACAAAGGTTCCTTGCTCCGTGTCTGGCTGGGTGACTGCAGTGTTACTGATGGGGAGAGGAGCAGGACTCATGTCCCTTCGCTAACACCTCGAGTTTCCCCCAAACAAACCTCACTTTCATTTAAAAACCAGTTAGAGAGTTGTCTTCACATCACATCTGCACCCTCTTTGACCCCATTTATATTTCACTTAGCACTGTCACTAAGACTTAATGAGTTCCATATGTTTGCCACCCTTGGTGAAAGTAGTGTATGTTTAATTTGTCCTCACATTGTCTCCTGTGAGCTGGCTGCTTTGTCCCATTAATAGTTCATTTAGTTGCCACCAGGTTGGCTCACCTCATCTCATAGGTCAAGAAACTGATCTCAGCACCTGAGAAGGAGCAGCTTTGGAGATGCAACTTTTGCCAAAGGTTGGGTAAACATTCTACAGTCCTTGGAGATCTGGGCACCACAGCACATGAATTGGCTTCAAATCATCCATCTTCTAATCTTCTAAGTCGAAACAAAAGCTCCATGGAATTTGTGAGACAAAGACAAAGCATGTTGCAATCTCATTTCAAAGCACTACATGCTATATAATGAGAAATGATAAAAACGCCTCTAATTTCCTTCTATGACTGGGCATTTTCTGGAAGCATAGGAGAGTGTCATATTATTTATGAATTCAGATTAGTGTTCTTAGAAGAGATACTTGCATGTGCTTTGGTTTTGCCAAATGAATTTATTGATTGATTAGAGTTTGAAAGTTTGCCAAAAAATGCCACTACATTTCAGTGTATGATTCTTCTCGAATACATTTTCTTAGTTGGATATATAATTTCACGTTTTTATCTTTTACTCCATGGTGTAGTTTAAATTCTAGGACATCAGACTTTGAGAGGCTATCTTTCTTTCTGATTATTACAGTATAAACAGGCCATAGCCTACCTAAAAGATTTTTCTTCTTTTTTATGTCTTCCTTTACTTTCTTTGCTCAGGATTCTTGGATGCTTTTTATCTCTCCTTTATATCTTAGAAAATTTTCATTCTGCTAACTTTTATTACCAATTTCCTCTGTGTATAAAAAAGCGTGTGTGTTTAATTACTTATCTATATAGCTATACAACCGTACTGACATGTAACAAACACACAGCATACATTGTATATAAAAATATTCAAAGAATAGGTAAAATGAAATAACATTTTAATATTTTTTCATATTATATAATAATGATACAAAATCTTCTTTATATTCATGATAATATTTTAGAGCAGTTTGAACTTACTTCATTATTTGTTACTTGATAAAAGCATTCAAAAGTTTGATTTTTAATTGTGATATAATTCACATAGAACATATTTGTTTCAGATGTATAATATAATGACTTAGTAGTTATATAGTAATGTGTGTATATATATATATACATACATATATATATATATATATACTTAGTAGTATATATTGCAAAATGACCACTAGGAGTCTTTTGACATGACTAGCTCTTTTTGTGGGGTTAGTTTAATAAAAAACAGATAATGATCTGAAAATGCATTTAAATGGCCATTTTTAATGTGTAAAATACCATAAGAGGATTGAAATAGTGAGAGTAGTGCTGCCTACTCTTCCTTGAAGATGATCGTCTGCTCTCAGGCGCTCTTGAAAACATCAATGACCATTAGACCTTCACATGAATGGTGACTCACTAGGCAGAATAATAAGACCCATACTACAATCCAATCCAAACAAATTGTCTTATATTAAACATACTACTATTATATGCTTATATAATTAATACATTATGATATATTAATATTATGTGTTATTGTATTGAATGTTTAATTTGTTGTTAACTTTTAGATGAAAATTTTTAGAAAGTAGTTTCTTACATTTTCTTTTTTATAGTTTTTTGTAGACTTCTGATCCGTGGCAGGAGAGCCATGCTATAAACAAGTAAATAATTCAATGTGTAAAATGCTATATATTTACAAAAGAATGTAATGGGAACATGTAGTTGGGGAAGGAGAAGGCAGGTCAGATGGTAGATTCCAGAAATTCAGAGAAGAGCTGAATGTTAGAGGAATTTGAAGGATGACTGGAGTTTGCTGAGTGTACCAGTGGGTGAAGGCCATTCAGGCAGCTACGAGAAGACAAGAGCTCGCTAAGAAGCCTTGAGGAGTCTGGCAGGATTAGAATACACAACACTTGGGGGAGGGTGGCAGATGAGGCTGAAGAGATGGACTAGATGAGGGTGCGAAGAGCTTCCTCCTGTTGCTAATGAGCCTCCGGAGATTTTAAGTAGAGAAATACCCTTAGTGAGAGATATATTTCATTTATAAACATGAACAACTTACACAGTTTGGAAATAATCACATTTTTAGCAGGTGTGGATAAATGCTGTTCAATCTGACTTCATAAATAATTATTCCACATGCCATGCAGTATCGCCAAGGCAACACAGAGGTTATATTGGCACATATTTTACTTGGTAGCAGGACTAAACTGAATCTTTGCAATGAAACATGCAGATATCTGTACTTATTCTTCAAAAATTGTGTCTTTTCAGTGTCCTTGACATCTGGAACAAATGAACACTAGTTTTTTATATTTAATAATACTAGTGAGCTTAGTATCCAAGCTAATGAACTCTGCTTGAATAGGGATTCCTTCTGCTGAAGAAAAATAAGCACCCTAAACTTATATGGGTTAATACAGAGACAGAAACCTGTCTATAGTGTAGCTTTGAGAAGACAGCTTCCATTACTTGTGTCATTGCTCAGGACAGAGGCCAGGATGTCCTCTTTGTTTGTCATTTAGATCATGGCAAATGTTTGAGAAGGCAAATATCTTGAGAAGCAAATATGAGTTATTTAAAAGATGAATCATTTTATATTTGATTATAAAATATTTTGAAGAACATTTGGAAAAAAATAGAAAAGTATAAAGAAGAAAATGCAAAATAATTCCAAATCAGTCTTCTCAGAGGTAAAAAATGATTAACATTTTATATAATTTCCTTATATATATTTTTCTATGCAAATATAAAATACTTCTTTTCAAAACTATTTTACCTTATAATCTCTGCATTTACTTTTTTTTGAGCGGTGGAAGAATAATTTTATTCATTTTATTTAGCTATTCATCTTGTTTACTCCTACGCACCCCCTCTCATCTTGAACCTGGGTCCCTAGGATACATGAGGATTGCACTCAGTGGATTTGCCTGCTAAACCAAGGGTGTTCCTGCATCCTACTTTTAAAATTGGATATAATTAATGAAGCTTTTTGTGTCATGAAACATTCTTTCAAGATATAATTTTAGATGATCGTACAGTACAGAGTTCTACAGTTACACTATAATTTATTTAAACAACCTTCAGTTTGGGATATTAGGCTGATTTCAAATTTTTTGGTATTTTTGGTATTTTCCCCTGTAATTGTAGATACATTCTTTGTCATAAACATTTGACCATATCCCTGATGATTTATTTTCTTAGGATCAATTTCTTCTTCTGTTTTTTCTCTTTACCTTTTGACCCCTTTATTCATTTCTTCACCTCCTGCCTTTGGTAATCACTAACATGTTTTCTGTATCCATGAGTTTACTTGTTTGGCTTTTTATAGTTCACTTATAAGAGAGATCATATGGTATTCGTCTTTCTCAATCTGACATTTCACTTGGTACTGTACTCTTGAAGCCCATCCATTGTTGTTCCAAATGGCAAGATTTCACTTTTTTTTTATAGCTGAATAATATTGCATTGTGGGTAAGTATAGCTCAATCACAATTTCTTTCTCCATTCATTCACTGATGGATAATTATGCTTTTACATGTCTTGGTTATCATAAGTAATGCTGCAGTGATCATGAGGGTACATATATCTTTTTGAATTAGTGTTTTTATTTCCTTTGATAAATACCCATAAGTAGAACTGCTGTATTACATTTTATTTCTACTTTTAGTTTTTTTGAGGCAACTTCATACGATTTTCCATAGTTACTGCACCACCAGTTTACATTCCCACCAACAGTACCTGAGTTCCCTTCTCTCCATATCGTTGCCAACACTTGCTATTTCTTGTCTTTTTAATAATAGCCATTGTAGCAGGTGTAAAGTGTATCTCATTGTTTGTTTTTTAGAGGAAGGAAGCAGGAAGGAATGAAGACAAGTAGGCAGGCAGGTAGAGAGAGAGGAGGAAGAAGTATTTTAATTTATTTAGCCCATTTTGGTTATTCCAACAACCTGGGTCCTTGGGCTTTATGTGGACTATGCAGCTGCAGCTACAGACAACACCTGAGTCACCAGACATGCCTTATTGTAGTTTTGGTTTGCATTTTACTGATAACTAATATATATGAAAGGATGCTCAAAATTATTATGATCAGATTCTAAAGATCTGACATCTATCAGAGAGATGAAACTTTGACTATTTAAATAGAGTGCAAATGTTCTCTGCTTTGGCAAAAGCACCTGAAGGGCCTTTGAATGATGAGGGAAAACTAAGCTTCTATGTGTTTGTTCCTTCATTAAAGAGTCCTTGAATGTCTCCAGTGTCCTAGGCGCTGTACTTAGGTGCCAGGGTGCATCTGGAAGCAAAAGAAAAGTGTTCCTGCCCACATGGCAGTCATTTAGAAAATTAGAAACCATGGGTCAACTTCCTGTTTTCGAATGAGGAAACAGGGAAAGTGACTTTGCTTCTTTTATGTAGCCAGTTATGGAGAATCAGGACTGGAATATGGGTTTCTTTCTCACAGTCCACATCTCTTAGCACCTACCACATAGCTCTCTCTTAGAGGCATCTTGGCGGTGTCATTTCAGGACAGAATTATGCCTTCTTCTGCCCTCGTTGCATTTAGTTCTAACTCAGAGCAAAACTGTAAAATCAATGAGGTCAAGTGTGTCTTGGGGACCTTGGCTTCTTTCTTCTGTGTGCCCTTTCACTTCCGGAGTACCCCCAAACCTCTCTCAGACCCCCCCAAGGACTTTATAATCTTTTCTCATGACTTGTGAAAATCTGTTTTCTGAGAGGGAACTGCTGTTAGTCATTCTTATCTCAATGTGGATGAGTTAAGACACTGTGTTTGTTTTTCCAGGGGGAGTTAACTGTGAAGGTCTTTAAAGGCCTGTTTCTTATTTCAAGAAATGCCAGACTTTGTTTCCATGGAAGCATTTTGGGCATCACAGAGCAGATAGGGCAGAGGTGCCCTTCTCTGCTGGGGTTCAAGGCCCGTCTCTTTCCCATGCCCTTTCCATCTTGACTGGTTAACCCAAGCTCCTATTTGTACAAGATTGACATGGCTGGGTGAGGAAGCTGAGGAGATTGTATCCACACCTTAAACTTATTTTCAGTACATTAAAGGAGTTGCTATGAACAGAGAGCTTCAAGAGCAGGAAAATCCCATTGCTAGGAAATTTCCCCTCCCTCCTCCCCCAGCAGTCCACCCTGTGAGGAGTGTCTCCTCTAGGAAGGAAATTCAATCACTTTTTCAGTCACCAGAATTGAATTTGGATGGACTATTTCCTCTTTGAATTCTGTTCCAAATTATAATCCTGTTGGTGTTTGAAGTTAATTAGAGTCACAAATCATTTGTGTTTCCCTTCTCTGAAGGAAAGCCTGTCACAGTACTTATCTCATTCAGTTAATTGACTTACCTCATTCCTTCCTGAAAACACTCTAAATGGCTTTGATTGGTAAACATCAGGCTTACGCATATATGTAAGAAAAGTTTGGAGAACTGAAAGTTCTAGGTCATAGGAATGGGGCATATAGTTTTTTTCTTTGAGCTTCACAGCTTTGAGCTGTTCTGTCCTTAACTCAGTTGAGGCTATTTTGGGAGTGGAAGCGGGGCAGGGGGTGGGCAGAGGAGAGCAAGGACCCTGGGCACAGGCAGGACGCTGGTTGCCAGTGATAGTTGGAGGAGGTGTCAAGTTAATGTTTGGAATGGGATTTCTTAAATATATAATGAAGGTATTTAATATTTAACGTGATTTTGAGTTATGGCCCAAGAAGATGTGTCTAAAGCAGCTTTGATGTTCCAAATAATCCTTTACTTTAAAACACATTTTTTAAATTATAGTAAAATACTTTAACATAAAATCTACCATCTTTACTCTTTTCAAGTACACAGCTCTGTGATGGTAAGAACATTCATATTGTGCTATCACCAACACCTTCACCGGAATAATTTCCATCTTGCCAATCTGAAACGCTATACCATAAAGAATAACACTTCACTGTCCCTCTTCCTAGCCGCTGGCAACCACCATTCTTACTGTCTATGATTTAACTCTTGTAGGTACCCTTATTAGTGGTGTCCTCCAGTATTTGTCTTTTTGTGACTGGCTTATTTAATTTAGCATAATGTCCATAAAATTCATCTATGTTGTAGCATGGGTCAGAAGTTCCTTATTTTTAAGGATTATTAATATTACATTATATGTCTATGCCACATCTTTTTTATTCACTCAGTCGTTGATATATTTGTGCTCCTTCCATGGATCAGTCTTTGTGAAGAATATACTGCTATAAACAAACATCCTGAAGACCTTGCTTTCAATTCTTTTGAATATATACCTAGAATTGGAATTGATGGATTGTACAATACTTCTATTTTCAGTTTTTTGAGGAACTGCCATACTGTTTTGCATAGTGGCTGCATCATTTTATATTCCCACTAACACTGTGCAAGCATTCTGAACTCTCCACATCCTCTCTAACACTTGTTGTTAGTCATCTTTTAATTTCAATACCTATTAATGGGGTTGTAGTTTGGAATCATAATTCAATTATTTTTAAATGTGATAATTCCTGGTTCTAGGTTGTTCTATGACTCCTCTTGGATGCTGTTTGTAAACAGACAAATGGACAACCATTCTACCAGTAAGAGTAAATTTCTAGCTTACTTTCTCCAGGAAAGAGGATAGTTTGTAGAGGAATCCTGATCAAAGAAAAAGAAGAGTGGAAATTCAGCCTCTGTAGATCCTGTTGGTTGGTGGGAGAGCAAGAGAAATAGAAGATGGCAGAGGGGGCAAAAATATGCATCCAGATTTCCTCTTCCAAGGGTAACAGTGTGATAAAAGTGAGCAAGTTTGAAAATATTGTTAGAAAGTTTTGTTAGTAGTATACTTAATTGAAAAAGGCATAAGCAGTGGCTTGCTAGTAAATGTTTCATAGACAGATCTCTGAGGGAAAAAAGTCACTCTGATTTTACAAATTTGCATGGTGTAAATACTCCCATCATGACTGATTTCAGAGTAACACTGAACATAGAATTGGGAAGAGAAGGGCAAGAGCACATCATATATAGTATTACACCCCCATACAAATAGAACAGTTATAATCTTAAGAGCATAGATGATAGTTGAATGCGGTATGCTAGTTTTGAGGCTTGTTGCTTTTATTTTCAATATGATTAACTGTATGTAAGGAAGTTAAGTTTTAATAATGATTGTGTTTAGCAACTGACTCAGTCATGAAGTTAACAACTGTTTTCATGAGTAGGCTGCAGTACCCCCATAGAAGCCTCAATGAGCAGAGCTCAGAGGTGACATTGTGTCACTACTGAAGGAAGTAATTGGATACTGAGCCTACGTGATACTCTCATCCCCCCAGTTTCGGATCAAGGGGATACACTGGTTTCTGAACTAGAAGAGCTGAGGGTTCAGAGGAGCGGCAAAGGCCTGCAGTCCATACGAACTGTGTCAATGTGTAAGGCCTTCACGAATAGACTTAATGGCAGAACTGTGGAATGGAAAGTGTCACCATGAGCCCATGATTAGATGGCCCGACCCTCTTCAGTGGTCCCCTGTTCAGGAAGCAGACCAGGAAGTCATTCTGCAGCAACATTCATCAAGATTGCAGAGCACACTGCTTCTCATCTGCAACCTGAATCACTCCCTCTGCTTATGAGGTCATATAGGCTCTGTTTGCAGATACCATTGTGGAAAGAAGCAAGGGGAGGGGAGGAAAACCAAAGACTGAGCATTTATCCCAAAGGACTCAAACATCTGAAAAGAGACTAAGTGGAAGACAACTGTGATTCCATAAATCAATGCATTTAAAGTTTGTTTTTCTTTCTCCCGCAAGGGAGATCAATGAATTGTAGGAAGTAAAGATGCAATGGGTTTTTTGCATCTTTTGTGATGTGGAACATAGGTGGTCTTGCCTTTTCTTCAGTCTCATTACCTGTATCATCAAAAAGTAAAATAAATGCAATTGTCATTAGGGTCGGGATTGTAGGCAGGCAAGGTTCCTCCAGTTTGTTCTTTAAATGAATGGGGTCAATGATCAGAATGCTTTGTGGTGCCGAGGATGGAGCAGGGCGTGCATTAGTTAAGGAGTTGGTACTGAAAGGGGGCAAGAGAGAGAGGCAGGGTGGTGAGCCGTGTCCTAGATAAAGCCCTGGGCCTTGTAAGAAGAAAATGGTAGGAGATTGAACCACTTCGCCTTCTCCCAGAATCCACTAAAATGGAAATTTTAGTTCTCCTCACGGAAGTAAAGTGAATTTGTAAAGGTAGGAGAGTACTGGATTTCTTCAAAGTTAAATTTTAATAACCAATTAGCTGTAATTTAAAAAATATTTTTATTCTGAAAATGAATTTTCTACAAAAATGCTGTTAGTTCCCCCCAAATGAGCTCATTTATCAGGCTTTTCTGCAAAGGGCAATTGAAACATTTAAGGCAAGTTTCACTTATTCATCTCCACTTTAGAATGGAAAGAAAGGGCTAGATTTCAGGTACTGGTTAAGGCTAACACAATATGGGAAAGGTCCTTTTTATGTTCTCTTTTTCTTTTGGTTATCTACTGTTGTAAGAGCTTTACATTACCATGGACATTTTATACTAAGACACTTTTGTTTCTGACTTTCATTATAAACCCATTTTAAGATTTAAAGGCACACAGTAAAGCTTTAAGCATTTATTAAAATATACACATTTTGGTAAATTTAGAATTTTCCCTTAGTAACTCGATAAATCAATATATTGTCAACAACACAGTCATTTAAAAATAAAACACACTCCATAACATATCTGCATATAATTTCTTTCTTCATGATACACTACAATACCCCATTGTACAGTGCACCAATGGGAGTTTAAAATCACAAAGCGAACAAACGAACACATACAGCAATTTCATACCAAAAAAAAAAAAAAAAAAAAAAAAAAAAAAAAAAAAAAAAAAAAAAAAAAAAAAAAAAAAAAAAAAAAAAAAAAAAAAAAAAAAAAAAAAAAAAAAAAAAAAAAAAAAAAAAACGCCGAGAATGACACCAGAAATTACCATCTGCAGATAAAGCAAATTCTCAAGGACCAAACAACAAAAGAAACAAGTTTAGTAAAATTCACGGGCTGTGTTTCAACTTTGGATATGAGTTAAATAGTAACATTTCCTTTCCACAGTGAGAAAAGCTAGAATGCTGAGTCCTGTTGTTGATGGTATAACTAACTAAAGGGATGAGGACAATAGTTGGTCTCTTCAAAACCTGCTGCTCTTTCTACCTTCTATCAGTCCAGACAATTGAGGTATTTATGCGCCATTGAAGGATTAACAGTGCATTCGCTTTGGGAAGTAGGGGTGTATGATTTCCAGGGTAGCTTTTCACTTCTGGGAGTGTGTGGGCTCAAGAGCCAACACTCGCCAATAGGAGACACGGAGCAGTCTCCCCATTCCAATAACAGAACGAACACAGTCACTTAAAATCTGCATTTCCTGGGAAAGTCATGTGACCCACAATTCTCTTTAGCCCAGGTTACCAATGTCAATGTCAGGGAAGTATAATAGAAAAAAAATACAAAAAAGAAAGAAAAAGAAAGCAAAAAACCAAGAGAGGATCCCTAAGGAAAAATAATCCAGTCTGCCTGTTTCCTGGTTTAATACAAAGCCATCTTCTTTTTGCACCAGAACGCGCTCAGTTTTCTCAAAGACTAAGAAATTGGAGCTACAATTTTTCAGAAGTCTTCAAGCCCAAAGCTCTTTTTGTAAAAGTCCTATAGAAATTTTGTAATTCCATGCATGGTGACCACAGTTGAATGATTTCTAACACTATTTGACTTGATCCCGGAGAATATTAATTCACTTTTGATGGGCATCAAAACTTCCACTAATCCCCTTTGGGTTTTAAGTTCTAAATAAAAGAGAACATTTTCCTAAAGAAGTAATTTTGGCAAAAGGCAACTGCCTTGGTGTTTCAGAATGATGCATGCAAGAAGAGGAAAGCACATGGTAAGTTCCTCAAGAGTGGGGAGGGGGAGTGGGGGAGGTCAAGAGTCTCTTTTCTAAAGTCTTAGAGAAAATCAAAGTAGACACAGGACTGTACACAAAGGAACTTTTTGCTGCTCTTCACCATTCCAAGTGAGAAATACAAAGTAAACTCCTTGGTCAAACAGCATCTTGTTCCTGCTTCTGGTGTGTGTGTGTGTGTGTGTGTGTGTGTGTGTGTGTGTGTGTGTGTCTTCTATACTTGCACATTGTTTAATAATAAATACTGGTTCTTTCACAGCCAGGCCACCTCAATTACCAACTGGTGACTCTGTGGACAAATGGGTCTTCAGCGTTAGGGAGGCACATGCATCCAGGAGAAATCAAGTCTCCGTGAAAAATTTGGTTAGAAAAATCTTCCTTGACTAGTTTTGTTCCAAGTGGCATAAAAATGGAGTGTTGACAAGAACCTTGGTGTCACATTTGCTCCCCACGCCCCACCATCTTAAGAAACTAAGGCCACCTCTGGATGCCCACTAACCTGAAGGCTTAATCCCAGAGTGGCCCATTAAAGGCCATCCCAGGGGCATGACACCAGTTCTGTCTTCAGGTACATTTCCTAGTTTCTGACTTCTCCACCCAACATGCTCTAATCTGAGATACAAAACTAAGTAAATCTGTGACTTCATCTCCTCCTTTAGGCTGGTCATCTTATAGCTTCTAGTCATAACACAGAGGAGGCAGTCCATGGTAAGCGATACTTCCGTCAGATGTAAAAGATGTTTCCCAACCTCTTTTCAGGAAAACAAGGTAAAAGACATTTCTTTGAAGGGGGTTTATAGTTTGTCTACATTCCGAATAATTCTCTAGAACCCACAGATTCTAGAGAAGGGTAGATCATTACATTTAACAATAGTTTTACTTATTTATTTAAATGGACTTAAGACCATTTTATAGATTAGCTATTCATGTGTTATTAAGCTGTAGAACTGGATTCTGAACTTACTTAATCATTCTGTTCCTTTCACTAGAGTGGCTTTGCATCAAGCTGAGTAAACTTTTGAGCTGAAGGTTTGCTGTTTAGAGGAAGTGAAAAAAAAAAAAAAGCTAAATTTGGTTGCTTAAATTTATTGCTGAAAATTTTAAAGTGGCTACAGATAATATTTCTGTGGGTTATCTCTCCACATCTTAAATGCCTATCCTTCTCCTAGGTTAATAATAAAATCAGATGTAGGCCTCTAAGGAAGAATCATATATTAAAGTATGGATATTTTTTTCCCTTTGATATGTTAAACCAGCTTGGAGTAGTATGTGATTTGTTAAATAGACAAATGAAGCCACTTCTCCAGCTTCTTAATATTCTACCTTCCCCTATTCAATTTTCATTATTTCCTAATTCCTTTCCACTGAAGGCCGGCCAGCCAGCTCAGCTCAGCAGCATTCAAGTCTGTCTGTGGATGAGCCCTAACTTGCCTTCTCAGCATTCTTTCTTACTGTTCTGTATATGTCATACATAAGTTATAAACTCCAGTCAAACAAATGTCTTACTTTCCTCTGAAGGAGCCACAACACAAATTATTAGTCAGGGGACAGTTACTGGCCACACTATACAGCTTACTCATACTGATTCGCCACTTGACATGCCTTTCCTCCATTTCTGGCAAAATTCTGCTTAGTCTACAAGTCTTAACACAATGGTTGCATTCTCTATGATCATTCTAATGGAAAGTAGTCTTTTCTATATTTGAATATCCACAACATATTCTAATTCCTTTATCTTACCTTGTCACCTTCACTATTGTTCTTTGTTTTTATGTCCTAATTCCCCTATTTCTTATGACATAGCACATAGCAGGTGCTCAAAAATGTTGAATAAATACTATTTCAGTACCTCTAATTCATCCATTCATTTATTTTCTAATTGTCAGATATTTATTGGACATGCACAATGTGTAGCTGGCAAAATCCAGGTCTGAAGCTTATCTGTGGATTTAATGATTTCTGCTATTGCAATTCTCTTCCATTATGGGAAAGATTTGTTTTTATTATGCAGGAGTACTTCTTCCAGGGGTTGCTACCAATTCCATTATTTTTCAAGTTTTCTGTTTGTTGAAAAACTTAACAATGCATGTCAAGCTTCTGAATTTGTGCAATAAACACACTTTCCACTTTTTTTTATCCTTCCTAATTCTATTTGACGAAAGTGTCTCACTTAATTTTTTAGGCATTAAACAGCTACTTTAAATCCTTTTGAAGTGAAACAGTACCAATAAGTGGAACACAACTCAAAAATATCAAAGTCATTAAATTCACTTAATGACACTCTGCTGGAAGAATTTTTGCTCTATGGAATTCAATAAAATGTAAAAATTTCCTATATTCCATTAAGGAGTCATAGTTTCTATAGCAATTCTTTATTAGGCGAGTTTACTTTTAAGTTTGATTCTGCAAATGTGGTCCTAAGAAAAATTTCAGGACACATTAATATAATAAATCTAGTGATTGATGGTACTGAGATCTATATTATGAAATCTGGGTTATTTCACAAAGGTTAGGAAACATGAGGAAAAACATGTCCATATACCTTAAAAAATTTGTTATATTGACTATTTTTTAAAAGCCAGTTTACTAAAGAGATGACTTATCTACTGTAGAGAAATAAAGAAAACAAAGCATAAAAAATATAGAGATGCAAATGGGAGAAATGGCTCACGAAGTGAGATTGATTCTAAGATCTACATGAAATCAATACCAAAGGGACTTACTGAAGCAGGTGTTCTCTCTCCTCATGCTATAGAAATCACATACATCTGCCGCCAGACTATTGAACTTGAATATTTAAATGTCACCAGTAAAAAGAAGCTCTTTCATCATATTCATATTTTGTTACTTTGCACTCATATATTTGAACATTTAAAATAAATATAGGCTGACCATCTATCGATGTATTTCAAGATCAATAGATTGCATTTAAAATAGGCAGATTTTTTTGAGTACTAAAACCAGTTCAAAACTTCATTTGCACAAAAATTACAGAGAGTTTACTCAGTCCCCAAGATACATTTCACAGACCAGGCACTGAATCTTTACAGTTAAAGGGAGAGAAAGCATGACATTGCCATTTTATTTCATTAAAATGACAAAGTGACCCCAGGAAACCAGAGTTCTTAACAGTGAAGTTAGAGGGATGAAAAGAAGAACTAGAAAATCACAAGTGATTTGAATTTAACAGATACATTTGCTATGAGTGTGACATGCAATTTATTTGGAAGCATTTTTAAAAAACTAGTTTCAAATGATTTTTTTTTCTGTGATAAATCTCAGTGCATCAACGATGAGGACTTGTCAAGATGGGTTGTTTTGTTGACTTTATCAGGCTTCAGTGTTTTCTCATTCTCTGGATTGCGAACCCCACAAAATCAGGATAGTTTTTATTCCCATCACTGTACCTTCATACACTGTTGGTACATTCTCAATCAGTGTTAACTGAGTGAAAAAATGAACTTTTGCCTCTTTTCCATAATCGTAAGCATGCCAAGATGGTGCAAGCTTCAATCTTTGAGAAACAATAGACAAATATTCATCCATGTATTCTGAAAACTTTTGGCATAATGTTAGGGACAGGAGAGAAAGAGCAAGGAGTTTGCTATTTTGCTCCCCATTGAGGAAATTCTCATAAAGATTTTAGCTTGATTTCAATCATACATTTAATTCATGTGTGACTACATCTCAGTGCAGTCATGGGGTTCTTTGCAACCCAAGAGAACAATTTATAGAAAATTTGATTTTTCTTGTTACAAATTTTCCCCTTTAGCCTGTTTCTGACAAAGTTCTTTTACAAGCCTCCCTTAGGGCCAGATTTAGACCTTAACAGGTAGCTGTATCTCTGGGCTTCCATGAAAATACTCTGGGAAATCACAGGAAAATATGTCTTCAAATGAACTAACTCCAGTGGAGTCAGGGTCAGAAATGAAATGTGATCTCATGGAATGCAGTTACCTAAGTAGCTGTGCTCCAACATTTTTGTGTTCAGAGTAGCACCCACCAATCAAGTGGTCGCCTGTTTTTTTAAAGACAGAATTCATAATTTTAGAGATCTGAAACAGAATTTGCAATGTGATCTCAGTGGCTGGGTCACTTCTCCTTGTAAAGATTTTATCTGATTTTAAAACAAACAGCCTACTTCTTCAAGGCATATTAGTCCCATGAAATCCAGCTGCAACTTTGCCCTCTTCCCTCCTATCAGCAGGAGCTTAGAGTTTGGTGTAAGAGAAGGCATGACAGAGAGTTCATTTCTACCAATGCCCTTCTGACCTTTCCTGCAAGAAGTGGTGATTTTTCTGGACATTTTAGTAGCACTTTGAAGGGCTTTCTTACCATACATAGTGTTGGGTCTACATGACTATGTTCTGGCGAATCTGGGACCTTTGGGGAAATGGAATACTGACCCAAGTAGGATTCCAAAGTCAGATTTTGGAGACTATGAGACTCTTGGTGAATAAAAAGAACCATGTGTCTTCTCCATGAATTTGTGTTTGTGAGACTTCAGGGCAAGAGGCTGCCGAGGAGGTGCAATGCACACCTGCCGCCTTGACTTTGGGCAGCACGGCTCCCCCTGGCATGCTGAGAAAAGACCTTTGCCTTTGTGGCCCTCGGGGTTGAGATGCCTGTGTCCACACCTACCTACTTTGGCACATCTCCAGGAGGAGCTGTGGCCTCAGTGTGGTCTAACAAGTTTGCTTCTTATGGTCTCGGTAAGAAGCAAAATGATTCAAGCGGCCAAAGCTAAGGCCTAGAAAATATTTGTAGCCCTCCACTCTGACGGTTGCACTCAAATAGGATTTCTTCTAGCATCTTGCTTAATTAATTAATTAATTAATTATCTTACAAGGGGGCCGTTATGGGGACTCAGGTGAAACCCTTCAGCAGAACTATCCTGAAGAACCAAAGTAGCAAATGATAGGCTGCGACTGGGGACTGACTGACTTTGGGGAAGGCTGGATTTTTGAAACAAGAGCCAAAAAAGCTTTCACCTTCTAGCCCACAGGTTAAGTTACTGAAAATAAATCCTCATCCTTTCTACACATTTCATGTGTGGTTACTTTTACTCTGGAGAGTAATCTAACTCATCATTTGCAATCAGGGCCTCTGAGTTCTGTTTGTGTTTGCTTTTGCTCTTCGCTTTGCTACTTGTCCGGATGTTTGCCTTTGCATCTGACATCTGTTGATAAGAGAAGCCTTTGTCTTCCGGAGGCCCACCCCAGTTCTCCTGGCTCTCGCCCTCTGTGGCGTAGGAGAAGCCCTCTTCCACGGAGAAAGGGTCGTCCACGTCATAGCGTTGGTACATGCTTTGGTGCAGGGCCTCTTCTCGGGCGCTGATTTCCAGGGTGCTGTTCCAGATGCCGTACCCAAAATAAATGAGCATACCTGCAAGGGGTGCGGGAAGGGGGGAAGGCACAGGTGAATAAGCAGCTGCTTTAGGATCCATGGGACTAGCAGGGAGAAGGTTCCCAATAGTGAAAGCTGAGCTGGGAACGGATGTGTTTTCTTTGGTCTACACAGTATTTTACAAAGATTTAAATTAGATGCCACTTAAAAATGTGGAAATCTTTTATGACGCAATCCTTATTTACAGTCTCCCCTAAACATGTGAGAGAATTTGACAACAATGTATTAACATTCCTATGTGTAACTTCTGGCTGGAGGTGAGAATTGTGCCTCATTAGTTGAGATATGAGTTCTCTACCTCCCCTGGTGTCATCCAGCTCCCTAAAGGGAGCCTGTCAGAATTTGCATTTTATTCCCTGGGTCAGCAACAGTGTATTCCCAACCTTCTCATAATATTTTATCATCCTATGCCTCCACTTAAGGAGTCCCTCTTTTATTCCACCCCTTAGCAACATGTATACATTACCCTCTGATTTACCTTGCCTTTTTTCAGTCACCAAAAACATAATACACCATTGCCACCCAGAACTGTCTATTTTCTTCTATGGGTTCTCCAAGTGTCTAGGGCACACCACTGTTATGGTCCTTAGAACATCTCTTGTGTGATTATCTGCGCAGGGGGGTTCTATTTTATAGGCTGCAGAAAACTGACAATATTTGCTAAATAAATGAATGAGAACTCTTAATCATGAAATGTTCAGGCAACTCCTGTTTAGATATCATTCTAGGTATGCCCACGTGGAACAGTGGATAGGTCAATCGCCTCCGAAGGAGCACAGGCCACAAACTTGAGTTCGACGGGGAGGAGGAGGGAAACAACCATTTATGAATGACTAAATGAAAACAAACAAACAAACTTCCTCCTCCTCTTTCTTCCTGCCTGCCTGTGTACTCACCTTCATTCTTGCCTGTGCCTTTCCATTAAAAAAAAAAAAAAAAAAGGATGCCATTCCAAGGAATGGAAAGAAACTCAGGGGTCCCTCAGTTTTGTAACCTCTGTCTAGGTCATACACGCTCTTACTGATGGCATGAAAGACTGCTCACCCTACAAGCATCTGATGGGCTGTTGTTTGCTTAGAACTCAAGGTCAAGCTCGCTTTCTGCTTTGTTACTTGAGAAATCCCGCACCCTTTGAATTTGAAGTGTGTCTTTTTAAGCTTGGATTTCCCCCTCCTTGTCTCAAATGACTTTTTCCCCTCACCCTCTTTTCACCCCCCAGTGAAATCAACCTTCCAGGAGCCAAAGTAAGCAGAGATTTATAGTCCTAATTGGTAATAAATCTCAGAGTTAATAATTTGCAGATGTAGTTATTACTTCTCAAATAACAATTTCATTTTTTCTGAGCATGCCTCTTTCTTGTCTGAGGGTGGGGGTTGGCGGTGGCCAGGTGGGGAGAGTTATTATACTTGTGTAGATCAAGGCATTAAATTAAAGCCTGTTCTAAAAGGAACGGTATGCTCTTCTAGGAGAGTGCTTCTGTTTGAATCATGTTTGAGATGTGAGGATGAATTTCAGGAGACCAAGTGGTTAGAGGGCACACCCCTACTTTTAGCCTAATTTTGCTTTTTTGTTCTTTTCTCCTAGATATCCAGGAAGGTGCTAAATCTTGGTTCCTCACCTTCTGACAACACACAAAAAAATACATTCAATACGGATTAGAGACTTGGACATAAAACTGGAAACTACAGAATGCACAACACACACACACCAAATGAAACACTTTGTGATGTTCCTCTTAGAGATGTCTTTGGGGAATCAAATCAACAGCAAAGGAAATAAAAGAAAAAAAATCAATGCATAGAATTATTATCCAACTGAAAGTATATGTACAGCGAAAGAAAATATTACCAGAACAGAAAAGCACCCTACTGAATGGAAGGTGATATTTGTACACTAGACATATGACAAGTGGTTAATATCCAAGATCTATAAAGAACTTATACCATAAAGCAACAAAAATATGCACCTAAACAATCCAGTCAAAAATGGGAAAACCCTGAAATAGTGGTGAACATACTGCATTCTATACAGATGATGATTTACTATGATGTATGCCTAAAGCTACATAACGTTATAGTTCAATGTTCCTTCAATAAAATTAATTATAAAATAAATATAATACAATAAAATAAAAATGGGCAGAGGATTTCAGTAGATAGCTCTCAGAGAGGATATATTGATGGCTAGAGGCATGTGGATAATGTTCTTCAAGCTTATTGTGAGAGAAATGCAAATCAAAACCATAATGAGAAATGGCTCATGTCAAAAAGACAAGAGAAAAGACAAGAGAAAACATGTGTTGGTTGAGGGTGTGATGAAAAGGAACTTTAATATGCTGTTGGTGGGAATGTGGGTTGGTGCAGCTGCTTTGAAAAATATTATAGATATTTCTCAAAAAAGTAAAAAATAGAACTATCATATGATCCAGTCATTTCACTTAGTGGTATCTATCTGAATAACATGGAAATATGAACTCAAAACAATATATATATAAACATGTAATTTTATTGTAGCACCATTTCCAATGGCCAAGATATGGAAACAACCTAAGTGTACATGAATAGATGAATAGATAAGGAAGATTGGGTATTTTATCTACGACAGAATTCTTTTCAGTCATAAAAATGATAAAATCTTGCCATTTGTAACAACATTCAGGGAACTCAAGGGTATTTTGTTGAATGTTAGTCAGAAGGAGAAAAGCAAATATTGGATGATTTCACCTATATTTGAATATGGAGAAGCAATGCAAAATAAAGTAAAGTAAAAGTAAAGCTTTGGATTTGACAGCAAGACAGAGAGGAAGGGGTAAAGGGGTAGCATCATGTAGTGGTGGGAGAATGTCATATTAAATTAGCTAATTACTTTCCCTTCTTTTCTGGGAGTGTGTGTGTGTTTGTTTTGTGTTAATATTTCTTTTGCCTCCGACTCTTGCTATCAATTCTTTCCTTGCTAATTCCCTTCTCTAACCCCATGTACAATCGAGTTATTTCCCGACTGAACTTAATGCTACTTTTTCTTTTTTGCCTTGTCCCTACCTTCTCTTCTCTGCCAAACACAGCTCCTCGTTCAAGGCCTGGTTTGACATCTGTTCTGACAGACGTTCCACTGTGCCACCAGGTATGGGGGTGGCAGGCAGACTGATATTTATAGGAATCTCGAAGTGCCTTGGTGTGGCTGCTCCTAGAATCATAGATTTTAAGAGCTGGAAAAGAGTCTATAGATCATCCATCTATTTGATTACCTTCATTTTACAGAAAAAGAAACAGGCTGGGAAAGACTGTCACTTGCCTGTGTCTGAGAGGGGAGAAGCAGCATTCCATAATGGATAGAGAAAGGCCTTCTGCATATCCAGTCCTTCACCTGTCTCCTCCCTTCTGAGTGCTTTACAGACTATGCTCATTCTGCTAAATATTCAGGAAGACGTTATATCTACATTTGTTTTGCGGGGAGTGCCTGGATTCAGAGGGAGCATGCGTGATGCGTGTGCGTGCATGTGTGCGCATGTGCCTGTGTGTACGCGCACGCATGCGCATCACCTATGATTACTTTGGGGAAGCTAATCATGGAAACCTGCCATGTAAGTAAGTAGCAACCTATTAATGTTTGCTCTGAGTTCCCTACAGTTTCAAAGATATGTCATTCTGTCTTCAAAAATACATTTCACGTATACGAGTACTGTGAACCAAGAAGTGCCCGTGTGCACGTAGCCTGACGGAGTAAATAATAGTCTTGGGCAAAGACATTCTTCTGGGTCTTGGCGTTCTGTCTGCCTTTATCCTTCTTGCTGGCCCTTGAGTCTATTCAGGAGAAGTGGTGTGAGGCACAGAGGGTTGGGTCGGCAAAGTGGAGGAGGACAAAGAAACAGAGGGGAACAAATGAAGTGGCGGGGAGCGTAGGGGAGAGAGAGAGCGGGCGACAAACGTGGACTACCATCTCCCACACATAAACAAGGGCTTTGTGCTGGAGGAGTAAGCAGAGCTGCTAAAAGGCTCCTGTGTAGAAACAGGGTGTTTTGTTTCTGCTTCTTTTTTTTTTTTCAGTTGGCTAAGAGAACTAAGCATGAGGTAGTTTCTGAAAAATCTGTGGGGATTCTGGGAATCCTGACTCATCTAAACTAAACTTCACACAATACCTGTGTGCCCGGGTCCTGTATGCCCCATTTCTGTTGTACTTTCCTTCCAAAGAATTCCAAATGTTATCTTATTTAGACTCCCCCCAGCCACATGCAGATGTGTGCACTGTCTGGGGCACAGAGCAAGATAAAGGGGTTTCCACAGCAACGCTGGCTTTCCACACCCACTTACCGGGGGTGGCAATGAGTGCTCAAAACCAATATTACTTAACTTTTTACTTTGAAAAATTTCAGACATATTCACAGGTGGAGAATAAGGGAGCCAAGTACTTCTTATCATTAGCTCCCTCCTGGCACTCGCTCTTCTGCTCCCTTGTCTTTAGATTATTGTGCAACAAATCCTTCTATCATCTGCCTCATCTGTGAATATTTTAGGATGGACCTCTAAAATAGACTTCTTTATAAAACATAACATAGCATCATGATCACATCCAAAGACTACTAATGATTCCCTAATATTATCTGGTAGCCAGAAATATGAAAACTTCTGTGAACTATTACACATGTGGGGGGAAAACTGTTGGCCTTATGAGGATATACTCTTATTCCAATGATGCTGTCATTGGCAAAGTTTTTTGGGGGTGCTGTTATATAAATTGTCCCTGGGAGGGCAGTGCATTCTTTGGCAAACCTTTACAGATTACTAAGTTTTTTCATTTGAGAGTGGATTGGCTTTTGGTATAATAAGCCAGAAGTAATTTTGAAACAAGCTTCAAGAATTAGATGACTAGTTGAGATATAATATTATTTATTCAATTTATATATTTCATTCTGCCATTCCTTGAAAACTTAGATCCCTTGCTTTAAGTTACACATCTTATATCTGTAATAAATGAAATGCAGGTGTGATAACACACATCAGAAGGGGATCCGCTTCCATGCTGCAGCTGTCCAGGAGGCCCTTCTGCAGGGCTGGAGGTATGGCTTTTTGTTGCCTGATTCTTGCGGGAGGGAACACGCAGGGACTAGTTAACAGCAGGCACAGAAGTGCTGGCGATATTTTAACAACAGACTTAGCTTCAGCGGACACATGAGCTGAATAGCAGCCTTGGTCTAAGGCAGCGAGTTGGTGAAAGTCTGTTTGTAGTGAAGGGAAATATTCCAATGAAGGCTTTAGCTTCTTTTCCAGGGAGAAGTTCCTGGGTGGAGAAAATGCCTGGGAGAGGTTTGGGTTCTACAAGATAAAGACTCATGCTTTTAGTAACTGAAGGAGCTTTCTTTATGTAATAGAATACTTTGTGATTGTAAAGCCCTTTATAAAACCACTTTCTTGTCCATCATCCAAGAGAAGTTAAGAAATCAAGGATTAAATCTGGAATCTCTGGTGTCCAAACCAACGGCTTTCCAGGTGTCTCTGAGGAGTATTTAAGAATGCAACACCTGTCTTTACATGTTGGGACACCACAGTTTTAGCTCTTTGGACACCTACTCATCTGCTTGTATGTGTCCCCCCTGTGCATATTCAGCAAATGACCCCCCACCTACAAGTGGGAGGAACTGGGACAGCAGGTGTGTATCATATCGGAGAAAATCTGGAAGAAATACTCAGTGCTAAAGGAAGATTAGAAAACCTGTGGCTGGACAACAGCTGTGGATTTCCAACCCTGTGGGCACAAACACAAGTTGAGGAACAAGACCCAGATGTCTAGGAGACCCTGGGGAGCTTCCTGTCCTCTGTAGAGAGCTCCATGCATGGGCCAGGGGACAGGGTCACCCGACCTTCGGTGGGGTGGAGCCACCTCTTCCTGGGGTGAACTTTCCAGCAGGAAGCCCTGCCTGCCACAGATAAGTAAGCCACTTTGTTATGGCCAGAGGCCTTTTATTTTTACTGCTCTGGGATCAACTTTGCCAAAGAGATATTTGCCAATGCATAAATGAAAACTGGATGGTAATGAGAAGGTGTTCTCCCCACCCAGCCCCTTCCATTCTTGTTGATTATTTTTTTTTAACCACTGCAAACCCTGCTGATTGTAATAACAATAAGGTTGTTTAATATGGAGTGGCCAGGAAGAGAAGGCTTAGGATGGAACTGGGGAGGGGTTCTCTCCCTGACCTCACAACGGATGTAGCATAAAGTCATTTTACTTTTTGCCTCGTTTCCTGTAAATGGCGGGCATTTTATTCTTTTCATATTTATATTTATTTATATAAAATTTTATTTTATATGAAAAATTTTTAAATGTATACCCCTCATTTTACTTGAGGGGTATATAATGACCATGAGACAGAATGCAATCTTGTTAAAGAACATTCAAGAATCAGTAACCCAAGTCAGCAATTCCATTCTTAAGCCTAAGGGAAACATGCCCAGGAATCCATCAAAGGTATGTACAATGTTCAAAGCTACAATATTTGTAACAGCCCCAAACAAAGAACAGGCTTAATGCCCATGGACAGGAGAATGGATAAATAGATTGTGGTATATTAGGACAGCGGAAGGCTAGACAGCAAGGAGAATGAACAAACTAGAACTGTGAGCAACAACATGGATGGCTCTCACAAACTAATTCGAGGGAAAGAAGTGCTACGCCAACTCCTTCAGGACTCAGACTGTCACAGGGCTTCCACCCTGGCAACTGACCCCACTCCCTTCATTCTTTTGTCTCAAAGGAAAGCCAGAATTTTGTGCTGAGCTGGGGGCACCCCCTGCCCTTCTTCCCCAGGCACCCCCTGGTCTGCACAGCACCTCTGCCAGAGGCAGTCTCCACTCTTGGGGAGTTCACTTCCAGAGTCCTCCTCAGAATGGCACTGACCCTGTTACCACCCTCATCTTGGCTCCCATGACTTTTCTTGGTCTTCTGAGCATGATTTGATGCTGAAGCTGCCAGTTGTCTTCTCCTCTGCCTACAAGAACACTTTGAAACTTGTTTATGGGACATCTCATCAGGAACTTGTTTATCCTGGTGTCAACTGTTTATTAGCTATCAAGTGATGTCCCCTTCTTTCCCTCACCTTCCCTTCATCACATTGGCTGCTGTGGGTCAATTTCCAGTAGAATTTCAGATGACATCTCAGGTAAAGAATGTGAGGTGTGTCTTTTCTTTGGAATATTTATGTTTTAATACAGGATTTATGGGGCCCATTGCCCAAATCCATGTATGTTCTCTAAAATCACAGACAAAAATTTGTTTTCTCAGAGGACTAAAAACATTCCAGATGAAAACTTGGCAGTCCCCAGGGTAGGGGGCCCAAGAATTGGTCTAATGGATGATTAACTTCCTTTTTTTTTTTTTTTTTTAAATTGAGTAGCTTCGACTGACAACACAATGTAAGTTTTAGATGTGTGCAGGTCACTCATCATCAAATATAAGCTAACATTCCACACTTGCTCACCACCGACTTTTCAGTAACCCTCCATCACTCTTCTTTGGACCCTCCACTATCATTTGACCCCACCTTCCACTTCCTTCCCTTCTGGTTCCCCTCAGTTCTGTTGTCTTTATTGGTCCAAGTGTTAGTTTTTGTTTTGTCTGTCACTTTGCTTTGTTTCTTTGTAGTCTACATAGAGTGAGATCATCCAGCATGTCTTTCTTCTCTGATTTACTTCACTTTGCATAATCCCCTCCAGTTCCATCCATGTTGCTGCAAATGGTGAGATTTCATCAGATGATTAATTTATAATCAAGGCCTGCAGAGAGCAGTAGACCTGAAAGATGACTTGGAAAATACCACTGGCAGTGTTCTCCTGGTCCCAGCTAGTTTCATATTCCCTGAGACTCTGCCCAACCCCTGAGGTGTTCTTTTACAAAACTTCATCAGCTAAGAGAAAAGGAAAACGAGGCTGCTTTGTGCTCATTTTGTTGGGACTATTAAACATTTGCTATTTGTGTGATTTTTCTTGTCTGAAGGAAAATAAACAAGTACTGGGTAATTTTTTTTTGGGACATGTGCCTCATTTTACTCAGTGGTGTTCTTCTGAAGGTCAAAAGCTTAGCAAAACATTGCTACAAAAATACTGTAATTAAAATTCATTTAGAAAAGATTGGGTAAAAAAATGTTTCTAAGAAGATTATCAAGTTATGACTCAGCCTCACCATGTAAATCTTTTAAAAAAGTAGCTGATGTTTCATAAGAAGCTTCATTTAAAAATAACTCTACTGTTCTTCACAGGAAAGTTATACTATGAATAGAGAGATTAAGAAAAAAAATCCGACATTTTGGAAGCTCAAGTTTAGAGGTGAGATTTTATTCTATAAGATCACTAAAGGTTTTATAAGTCAGTTTGGAGTTGTAGACTGGATTTATTTTATTATATGCAAAATTTAGTTTTTGAAAACCAGCAAGTTATTGTAATTAAATTATCAGTCCTGTGATATCTTCTTATTCTCTCTGTATCAGTGGCCTTCAAATTTGAGCTTATAGCAGAATTGCCTGAAGGGCTTGTTAAAACCTGAATTTTCCTTGGAGATTCTGATTCAGTGAGTGTGGGGTGGGGTCCAAAAAGGCATTTCTAACTACTTCCTGTGCAGATTGATTCTGCTGGCCTAGGACCTCACTTTGAAAACCACTATCCTGGATCATTGTAAGCTAGCTGAGCATTAAAATGACCTGGGAAGTATGAAAAAGTATCCAGGGCTTGGCCTTACCAATTGAATTAGAAAATTTCTGTGGGGGAGGATCCTGGGCCCCAAGTGTTTTTGAAGCAACTCAAGTGATTCTGATGTGTAGCCAAGGTTGAGAATCTTTGTTCTAGAAGGAACATTCATATGCCAGCCTTCAAAGATCATGATACCATATCTACACCCCTACGTTCAAAGCAGCACAGTTTACAATAGCCAAGACAACTTAAATGTCCATCAACAGGTGACTGAATAAAGAAGCCATGGTATATGAACTCAGTGGAATTCTCTGAAGCTGAAAAAAAGATGAAACTGTGCCCTTTTTAACAACCTGGATGGAGCTGGAAGAGTTCATGTTAAGTGAAATAAATCAGAAAGAAAAAGAGAAGTACAGGATGGTTTCATTCATATGCGGAATATAATGATGCAAAACAAACACACAGACAAATCTCAACAAAATTCACAGCACAGAAGACTGTGGTTACCCAGCTGGTTGGTGGGGGAGGGAAGGAAGGAAGGAGGGAACAAGGTGGTAGTAAAGGGTATTAACACTCGGTGGTGGGTGTGGTGTGGAATATACCTAGACCGAGGTATGATTTCAATATCCTAAAATGCATATAGCAATGTAAACACCAGAAATAATAAAATTAGCATATTAAATACCCCTCCTCCCCCCAAGATCATGATCCCAGAGCAGTTAGCCCCTGGCAGCTAGGTGCTTGAAAGGTGCACTCCTGAGGCCTCTTTCTGGTGCCGCAGGGTGGCACCCTCCCACGTCAGGTGGTAGCAGCTTTTGGAGGGAGTGAAATTTGTGATATCAGCAGATTACAAAGGGCTCTCTGGGAGTATCTGCCTGATAACTGGGAGGGCAGCCTGGATCAGAACGGGTTCGTGCTGTACTTTGGCATGTGCAACTGGTCTAGTCTAGGGGACGATCAATCACTGCAAGTTTTTAAAAGACAGGCAGGAAAAGACTGATTCTTATTGCTTCCCTCATGGTTTTTTTTTTTTTTTTTTTTTTTTTTTTTTTTAAAGAAAGAGGAAGAAGAAGTATTTTTATTAATTTGCTCTTTTTTGGTTGTTGACCCCAGCCCTGGGTCACAAACCCGGGGGTTTATGGAGTCTATACCCCAGTCGCTGACTTAGCACCCGAGCACCCAGGGTGGGTCTCAGCATTATTTCTTTTGTTAAGGTTTCTGCCCTCTCTCTTCTCCTTCTGGAACCCTTATGATGCAAATGTTGCTTCTCTTGGGTCACTGATTTATTATGTTCTTGTGTCTTTACCTTCATTTATTTGACAAACATATGACTCAATTATTTCTAACCACTTCAGTCACTTCTCTCCTTGGTAGAGTATTTCCACTGGTTAGCTACACATTCTAGTGGAAAAATGTTTAAACAGAGAAAGGAGATTGTGACTAAGTCATATAAATGGTTAAAATCTTGATGAGTCAGTAAGGTGGTTTCAAGAAATTCTCTGAGAGTATAACAAGGGATGAGAGTGACAGTAGTGAAAAACTGGGACAAAGTGCTTACAGGAAGGCATGAGATGGCTATCAGAGGCGTGGAATCTCTGAGAAGATAGTTCCTTTCCTTTGAGTACCATGTTTTGCTTTGTTTTTCAAATTTCTGTCCTTTAACCTAAATTTTATTATTATGAGCCCGGTTGAAATCTATCTCCTCAAAGTGCTTTCTAGCTATTCTGATTGGAAGTTTCTTTCTTCTCATCTGAAGAGTACTTTATAATCTTTGAAAAGAATTTATTAAGCATATACTATGCTCCAGGCAGAGCGGACACAGCATTGAGCATGCAGATGCCTGCGCTCAAGGACTGAATGGTCCCTGAATTATGAAGAGTCTCTCTTCTGCTAGCCCAGGTTAGTTGATGCATGTCCTTTTTCCTTAAGGCAGGGGCTGCAAATTCTGTTTATTTCTTATTCTTCAAAGCACCTAAGGATCCTGCCTAGCTAAGTATTTGTTATCAGCGATTCCAGGGTTATCAAGTTGCAGAGAGAGAGCATATAAATAGTGACTGAGAAACTTTAAAGTTAGTCTTTAACTTAAACATCCTTCTCAAGTTATCATAAGCACCAATGTTCAGCCAACTCACAAACATCAGTGCTTTTCAGATATGATAAACATGCAATCCAAACACAGTAATCTTACCACAAAGGAGCGTTAGAAACCTTGGGGAAGGTTGCAGGGCTTCCAGAAGGCAATGGAAACAACTTAGAGAGCAGTTCTAAATATACCCAAAGCTGTGGACAACTGAGGACCTGGCAGAGCCATATCAGTTATTAACAGAAGAGGAGAAAATCAACTAGGATGATGGTGCTATGGGTACTTCCCAAGAGAATGACTGGAATATCAAAGGATGAAGAAAAGACCTTGGGAAAGAGTGAACAACGCTTGTATATTTTACAAAAGTCACTACGAAGTGAGAGATGTTACATGGCCATGATGCAATTGTGTTGGAAAAATTATGCCAAAAAAATCACACTTAGTTTCTAAAATGTGCATTAAAAAATTAAGGCATGGTCATTATCTTAATTTAATCCTGTCCAAGAAATAATTTTTTCATACATTTTAGTTTCTAAGATAGAATTCCAATCCACCTTATCTACTCTATTTTTTCTGTGCTCTTTCCTCCCTTTTTATGTGGGTTCATTTAAAGTGGACTGTTTATGGTACTAATTATCCATAAGGAGACTAGCCAGTAAGTACAGTCCACAAAGTGATGGACTCGTTCTTGAGAACCAATGACCAAGACCATAGCGGGCAGAAAGGACACAGCAGGATTTATTAATGTAGAAATCAAGGGTCCATAGAACCAGCCAGGTTTCTTTTGGAATGGACATGCCTAGTCCAGCTAGGCGGTAATTTGGGGATGAGCCTGTTCAAACCCTTATAAAGGAATTCTCACAGCTCCGAAGGAAGTTGCTTACCCACAAAGCACCAGACGGCAAACCGGATCCATGTGATGGGAGAGAGCTTTAGCATGAGATAGATGTTCACCAGCATGGCAAAGGCGGGCACGAAAGGAAGGCAGGGGGCCATGTAGGGCAGCTTCTTGGGGTTCTCTGGCTGCTGCAGAATCACAAAGACTAGGGCGCTGATCAGCAGCACCATCAGAACAACCAGCAGGATGGCCCACCAGCTTTGCTCTGAGATGTAGTCGGAACCAAAGATGATGAAGGAGCAGAAGATGAACATGAGGATGAAGAGCAGCAGCACGCAGATGGTCACCGTGTGTCCTGTCGCTGCTGTGGGCCGGTCCATTTTGCCAGGGAGGCCCAGCCGTATCCTCATGGTGTAATATCGGGGCCCGATCAGCTTCTTTAACTTGATGAGATAAATGTTTTCAGATTCATCGGCTTCTATGCCCGTGGTCATGTCCACAGTGCCGTAGTTGGGGTGGTTAACATTGTAGGTGGACTTGTCTGATTTCCCGATGAGCATCTCATTGTCTCCCAAGGACGGCAAGTTCTTGGCCCCGCAGGTGTTGGTGGCTGGGCCAGAAAACTCTTCCCCTTCACTCACAGGAGAACACACGTCCTTCTCACAGTCAGCCAGAATGCCTTCTTTCTTCTTTGTGTGCTCCTCGGACAGGAACTTGACAAAACCATCAATGTCACTCTCTGGTTGGTATCGAAGGAGCAAGACACAGACAGAGACCAAAGTGTAGGCGAGAAGGGTGCCGATAGACATCATCTCTATCAGGTCTCTCAGGCTGACGAGCAGTGAGAGGAGAGCTGCCAGGAACCCTGACACGATGCAGGCCACCACTGGCGTCTCCGTGTAGGAGCTCACATGAGCCAGGAACCTGGAGGGAGGGAAACCGAGGGTGAGTGGTGGGCTATGACGGGGACTGACCAACCAACACAGCTTAACGCCTGCTGGCCTGCTCCTCCAACTGACTTCTGCATTCACTGCTTTAAGCACTGCTATTCCTATCCCAGGATTTGGTTCCTGGAATATAATTTAAGACACATTCACATCAATTCCTTGGTTTTGAAGCAAACTTTTAAATTAAGGTTTCTACTTCATGGTGTGATGTCAAGCATTGATGGAATTGCAGAGGCATGGCAGGGACTGAAACGAAAGCCCAGGTTTTGCTGTGAGGAAGTGATGGAAGTAAAATAGTTGCTTGGGGATCCTCTATACCTGTGTTACCCAAAATGTGGTTCACGGAGCACCAGGAGTGACATTGCCTTGGAGCTTATTAAAAATTAATATTTTCAGCGCACTTTTGTGGCTCAAGTGATGGAGGTGGCTAAAGTACCTGTGAAGCCCACAGATCCAGTTTCAAGACCTGGGACTGGGGGAAAAACCCACAAATACATACATTCATATGTTCAAATTCTAACTGAGACCTACTCCATCCAAATCTCTGTAGGTGGGGACAGAAACCTCTCCTTTAAAAAAACCTCCAGAGGCTTCTGATTTATGCCAAAACTTGAGCATCACTTCTCTACAACAAATGCACAGGATCTGTTGGCAGCCCTGCACAATAATAAGAGCATGTGCTCATAGATGCAGGCTAAACTCAGCCAGTTACCCTGGAGAAGATCGGAGGTTCCTCTGAGTGGCAGACGCTTCTTTGGCAGTCCTGTGGGGCGTAAGCAGGCTTCTGCTCTCCTCTCTCTCCTCCTGACCCTCCCCCTGCTCCTCCATTCCTCCTTTATTTTCATGAGTCACAAAAAGACTAAAACTGTACTTGGAGTCCAGCATTTTCCTCTTGGTTTTCTTCAGGAAGTACGAGGTTGTCATACCTCCACCACAGTCACCTTCTTCATCCATGCAGCCCTCAGCATAGCAGCTCTGAGCTGGTGAGGACTTTAGGGGTGTGCAGAGGAAATGCAGAAGACAGCCAGGGGCAGAGATAAAGTCTCTGAGCTGGAGCCCCTGCACCCCTGGGAGTAACATGGCCTCCTGGCTCAGTGGCTTGAAGAATGACTTCCCTGACAGGCCTCACACAGTGGTCACTGGAAACCAGGATTTGGGGCCATTTCCCTTTTACCAGGTCACTAATGGCCAATGTAGGGGGCCGGAAGTGTCAGTCTATTGGCATGTGATTTCTGGAGTCAGAGAGTATTGGGTTCAAATTCTGGCCTCCCATTCAGCAAGGAGATTTGGGGCATTTTTTTTCTCCTCTCCGGGTCTAATTATCTGCAAAGTAGAGTTCTTGTGATGATTAAATCACATACTGCATGTGAAGCACCTGGGATACACAAATGTTTAATAAAGGGTAGCAATAGCTGTTATTGTTATTAGGGTCTTTTCAGAGGGCCTTGTCCTCTCCTTGATTGTAGCTTCGAAATTTTTCAACTTCAAAGGAGCTGTGGAGAGAGGGGCAGGTAACAGGCTTCAGTGTGAGCGCAGGTCTAAGACGTCCTTAGCGCAGCAACGTGGCACTCGCCATCTTCACAAAGGAGGACACAATGTTGAGCAGGAGCAGGGAAACCTGTCAGTCTGTTCTGGTTTGAGGGGCCTGGAGTTCAGCAAAAGGGCTAATTTATGGGCCTAATCTCTTTCATTCAAACTCTTTGCCAAGATATGTAACAGTCTGTGTGACAGATACATCAGGCTGACAGGGGATGACATTCTCCCCAGATGGATGTGGCAAAACAGGTTACTTTCCACAAAACATACCCTTACCTGAAAAGCAGCCCATCGCCAGCCATGGCATAAATGACTCTCGGCATTGGGAAGAGGGAGCCCAGCAAGCTGACTGTCAGTCCAGCAACTGACCCAATGGCCACTACGAATTTTGCAGCATAGAACCCATGAGCCACAAACATCTCCATGAGTGGGGATTCCGTGTCAATAGCATAATATGGCACCATCAGAGTTAAGATCATGCTGACCTGTTAAGACAAGAGAAGACAAGGCTGCAGGTGGAGGGGACTGGCAGCATGGATGGCTATCCCCCAGGAGAGGAAAGAGCCCTGGACCTGGAGGCCTGGATGACATGTGCTTTTACTTGGACTTGTTATTTGGCCTCTGGAGCTCTCGGTTGGTCTCAGCAGTTTCTCATACGTGTGAGTTCAGTGGCTTGACTCAGATACATTCTAAAGTCTGTGGCCCTTTCACAGCTGAAGAGTAAGTCTGCAGGCATCTCAGCCCCTGGAAATCAGAGCCAGGCCTGGCTGTGAGCATGAGCACCCTGCCCACATGGATAAGACTCTCATTTCTTTTCTACTTTCTGAGTCCTCCAGGGTCTTATCTGTATTTCCTTTCATCCCAAATATCAGAGATCAAAACTCCAGCAACGGAGTGCAGGAGGTCCACAGCCAATTAACTGATGGGACTCGGAAGAAGACTCCGACTTCCATTTCCTGTTTGCAGTTCAGCTGTGGGGGTCTACATGCCCACAAACAAACTTACAGCATTTGATGGACTCTACTCCCACTCCAGGGCTGTAATTACACTGTGGCTTTGCTTAGCCAGGAACACTTGGGGCTGCTAGGACTTACTTTCCTTCCTGTGTCATGGATTGGCACATGCTCTTCCATTCCGAATAAGCCCTATACAATGGAGCCATTGTCACACGGTCAGATCTGGGGCTGCCCCCTCCTCAAAGGCCAGTGCTAACATCCATAAGGGATTTTAGAGCCTGAAAGGGAGAAGGTGGTGTATCTCTGGACCCCTTTGCCTGTTTCTCAGGGGCCAAGATCCTCCAGAGAAACCATGGGCTTCTAGGGAGGAGAGGAGGTGGGCCGTCCTTCTCATGGCAGCGAGGGAGCACCCTGTTGGCCGGCATACCACCTAACAGTCCCTGGGGCGTAGTTGAGGTCCGAGCATTGTTTTTCTTTATTCTTAAAGTAATTTTAATCCAATTTTTTACAACATGAACTTGTTTAACATGGAATGAGAATACATCAGCCTGGTTAATACCTGTTAAACTTATATGAAAAATCAATTATGCAATATTAATGATTTTTCTGAAGTACAAAATAATTTTTGTAAGTAGTTAACATTGCATTTAGATTAGTTCATCATCTTTAACTATCATAACTAACAACAAATAATATGGAATTGAGCCATGCAGCTAAATATTTCAGTTAGGTTTTACTGACAAGAAAGTCTTACTTAATTAAAAAAAATTATTGTAGAAAATATTGTAGTAACTATTCAACCCATTAAAATAACATCCTATGTACAGGGTCTCCATTCCTTAGATATATATCAACACACCCTGCCCACCAGCAAAGCACCAAGTGTTCTTCACCATTGTCCACTGGGCTTCACCACCATTTGAGCATTATTTTTTATGGAAAGGTACAGGTGGGAATGAAAGCAAGCAGAGGCAGGCAGGCAGGAAGAGAGAGAAGGAAGAAGTGTTTCACTCATTTTATTTAGTTCATCATCTTGGTGGTTCCCCCTGGCCCAGGATTACAAACCCAGGTCCTGGGGATGTATGTGCACTGTGCTAGCTGGAGCTGTGGACATAAATGGCTAAGCTACCAGCATGCTCCCATGCATTTTTCAGAGGTCACGTTGCTTTACGAAACAATGTAAGTTTTACATATGTGGGCTCACGCGTCATCGTGTTTGTCATATCCCTGCACCACTGTCCGTGAGGTGCATGCATGCTAAAGAGAATGTTCCTGAACTGCATTACTGCTTGCGATGTTCCTTTGGGAGGTGATGTGGGGTGGCTGGAGGAGCGTGGGCTGGACTCCTCCAGCACTCGCATGCACTTCCTTCCCATATTACATCAGAGGGGAAAAGTGAGTGAGTGCAGATGAGGACTCTGGGGTCCACCAAGTGCTAATCTAAGGAAGGGACTGTGACTATTAACTCCTTGTGTGTTATGTAAGGGTCATCCCTGGAGAAGGGGGCAGGATAAAGGACAAGGGGCACGTGGGCACAGTGTCTCTGCATCTCTCACATCACCATCCATCCCTGCACACTCTGTCTGCAGGGATAACCCGGTAGGGATACGATGAGGCCACTTGATTGTGTGTGCAGAAGGGGAGGTAGTTAGTGACCCTTTAAAATGTTTGGATGGGCAACTGAATTTATAGAAACTGCCTCTAAGCTGCTCTCGTGTTCTGCTTTAGCTCCCTGTTCTTCAGCTTGCCTTACCGATCAGTCGGTCTGGTTGTTTTAGCAGCTGCTAAAGATGCTCTTTTGTGGGGGTTGAAGGAGGTGCTTCTCCCATGGTAACAGGGACGGCAGGGCTGAGAGGTCACACCTCCAGATGTTGGCTCTTTTTCAATCATAGTGACGGAAGTGAGGAGATTCTGAGGGTCTGGGGGGTGTTTTTGTCACCACACACCTGGTGGGTTGTCATCTGGTTCTCCCCTTGCCTGGGACAGAGAGGGATGTGGAGGTGGATGGACCATTTCTGTGACAGAGATTCTGTGATGGAAACTGAGAGATGGAACATTGCAAGCATGCGTCTCAGGATCCTGAGGCTTCATTCTGAGGCCTGTCCTCGACAGGGAAACCCGAGGGGACAAGCTTGAGCCTGTGTAAAAAGAAGGCTCAACGACCAAAGGGAATGGCACCCCCTCTGCTGGGGCTTTAAGGGGAAAAATTCTCCAGAGGACGATGCATCTCTCTCTCTGCACTGGGGGAGCCTCGCCTCTTCACCTCTGCCTCTTCGATGCCGATGCTGGGAAGCTCCCAGAAGACAGAGGAGCATTGAGGCGGGTGCACAGAGGCCACAATGCCTCTGCTCGCACACCCACCCGTTACTGCCAGCCTATGATCCAAGCAACTTGGGCGGCAGCCCATTCCTTGCACACCGTCCCCTGGGCAGCCACAGACACCAAGAACCTATGTATGAGCTTGGGAGGGATGAGACTCGGAGGCTGAGGCTGAAGGGAGCGCCTGGGCCTTCTCCCAGTTCTAGTTGGGTGTCCTGATTTTCCTTTTGTCATTAGGGGGTGGGATACCAAGGCATGGATGGACACATGGACACATGCATACAAATACCAAGAAGACACAACGAAAACACCACTTTCTGACAGAAGGAAACCCAGTCCCAGAGTCACAGCTTGAGGTCAAATATAAAAAACTAGGCACTTGTTACTTACGGAGACATATGCTGTCAGACAGATGACCAGGGAGGCGGTGATAGCATAAGGGATGGATGTATTGGGATTCTTGGCTTCCTCTCCAGTGGTGGCAATGATGTCAAAGCCAATGAAAGCATAAAAGCATGTGGCTGCTCCTTGCAACACCTGTAGGGATGATGGCATTTGTTAGAAGATCTGGGCGGCATTATAGCCTTACATGTGATACCTATAATGTTCCAATGTCCAGCAGACATTCCTGAGAGGCAGAGGGGCTAACATGGCAGCACAGTGCTGACTGAACTCAGGAGTTCTGATCTCCTTTGCCTTCTAGCTGTGTGACCCTGGGCAGTTCCTTCACGTGTAAAATGGAGACAAGAAGAATTATGCTCAAATAAAAATGGTCAGTCAACACATTCAAATATTCTTGGAAGTAAATGGGGTTATAAATAATATTGTCTACACCTAAGATTGGAAAACTCTGTGCCATTCAGTGGGTCTCAGTCACAACCAGGGGTTATGTGCCTATCCCTAGGCGATCTTTGGAAATGTAGGCTGGTACTAGTGACTATCACAGGGACATTGGATGGATGCTTCTAGCATTAAGTGTAGGGATAACAAAGAATTATCCTTCCCAAATGACCATTTAGTGACCCCGACAGATCATCTCTATGGTGACTCACAGATCTGAAACGACGTAAAATATTGTGACATCTTCTGATATTCTGTTGACTTCCATGGGAGGACAGGCCAGAGGCAGTTTGATTTTTCTGCCCCTTTTGGGGGCTTGAGGGACTTAGCTGGACTACAAGGTAGGAGAAGATGGGCAGTATGAGGCAGCATAATGGGAGAGGCGGTATCCAGTGACATCTGCTGGAAGTTCGGGTGACAGGAACATATGTGGCTCCAGAGGCAGTTGGGACCGAGTTCAAGCAAAGTTAAGATGCCTGAAAATCTTTCATTGAGGCCTGTGCTACTTTCTTCCAACGAATTTAAGTTTACATGAAGTTTCCTGATGGAAAACTTTTCCTTATCAACTGAAAGTAAAACAGGTACCTCTTTGAATGTTAGGGGAAGCCTTTTTAGTGGAGACTGAGAAAGGTTTTTCTAGTCTGGTGTGTGTGCTGTGAAGGGACTAGGTAACATACAAGCTCCAGCTGGGAGTCCAGGCATGAAGCGTATTGTAGACTCTGGATCGTTTCCCCCTTTTCTCCATATTCTGTTTATAAATGATGAGCTTCAACCCACATGCCAAGCGGATTCCTGTCCCTACACTTGACTGTCGCTGCCTTTCCCACTGAACTTCTCAATAAATAAAAGATAAAATATTAAGACTAGTGCCTACGAGGGACATCACACAACTGAAGTTTCTCAAGCTTTCAAAAGCAATGTTTGCTCATCTGTCAAACCAACTCAGCTTTCTTCGACACTGTCCCCATTTGGATTCTAATGTTTCAATTCTCTAATCAGAAATTCTTAATCCTGCAGTCGATGCAATGTAAGAGGTTTGAATCTTTTGGAGGAAAAAAACTACATCTTTATTGACCTCTGACTGAAAGTCAGCATTTCTTCCATTATGAATGTAGGTGACAAATTAACAGCACTCATGATTTTGTCACCACAGCAATCAGATTTTCCCATCATATTAGGGTCGTGGCAGAGATCTTAAAATATGACTTGTGTTTGTATTTCCAAATGATGATAGTTATTAGACATAGGTGTTAACTTTTAAAGTATTAATAAAGAAGCACATTGTTATTATATTACAATTAAATGTTTTCTATCTCAATAAAATTGATTTTAAACATTCCTATGTAATTGAGTTAGTCACTTATAAACACAATTCTCAGAATGCATTCATAGGCCCCACCAGTTTGCCAAGGAAGGAAACCATCACATAGACACAAAGTAATCTAAGGACTCCTGGTCTTGTCTAATAACTCAGGTAGGATGAGTGTCACAAACAAAGAATTGTGCCAGAGAACTGCTTTCTGGGAGAGGGGATAACTCCCAATTCCCCTTCAGGGAGACCTTCATTTCAGGGCATGGAAAGTATCTTTGGCCGCCAAACGAGAAAATATAGATCTCACCTCATCATACATGGTGAGAGGCTTAGAAGGGTGCTTGTTTTCACCTGTCTAGAAAATGTTTCTGACCTTCAAGGATGAACTGATGCTGGATAGTTGGGCTCCTAAGTGGCCCTGACAAGGGAAGCTTCACCTTAAAACAACTTCCAGAAAATAGATCCTGCTTTCTTAAGCATCTTTCTTCCCTTACACACACACACACACACACACACACACCCAGAGGTACACACATGCACACACACATGCACACACACAGGCGCACACACATGCACACACACAGGCACACACACATGCACACACAGGCACACACAGAGGCACACACATGCACACACAGGCACACACAGAGGTACACACACATGCACACACAGGCACACACAGAGGCACACACACATGCACACATACAGGCACACACATTCCCAGAGGCACACACATGCAGAGACACACAGGCACACACACACACCCAGAGGTGCACGCACACAGGCACACACATACAGAGGCACACACACATGCAGAGGCACACACGCGCACACACGTGGACCTGGTTTGATAGCTGGATGGTAGGTAGAGTGTCCCAGGGCTGTCGCGCCATGCCTGTTTGGCACGATTTGGTGGTCAGTTCTGGATGGAAAGGACATAGATAGGGAAGGAGCTCACTACTGAGGAAACGAGACAAACTCTACCCTAGAATAAGCTGAGAGGTCTGTAAACCACACCCTGTGAGGAATAACTTGGAGCCTGGGATGTCTAAAGTGAAGAAAAGAAGACTCAGTGGAAGACATGGAGGATACCTGCCATGACAGCGGCTGTGATGTTTGGAGGAGAGGTGCCCCGTGGGCTCCAGAGGGACTCCTAGAGCCATGCACGAGGGTGGGACTGGGTTTGGTCTGAAGACAGACCTTGTGGACACTCATGTCTATGGCGGTTCTGCCATATACTAGCTTGGCCCCCTGCAACAAGTTCCTAACTTCTGGAGTCTCAATTTTTCTATCACCATGGAGATGAAATAGTATTTAACTCACAGAGTTCTACTTGGTGGTTTACTGCAGTCATAGAATATCGTAGATGCTCAGTCAATATTAGCTCGTAGTTGAGGATTTTCATTCCTATTTTAAATTGTTCTTAGGTCTCTAAGGGCCCAAATAAATCCCTTCTGTTCTTCTTCCTTTTCTTATTCTTCTTTTAGAATTGGACACGTTAATTAACTACTCCCAGGTGCCAGGCACTGTGCTTGGTGACGTGATACAATCGTGAGTGAGAAGTAGGACTCTGAGCTTATTCACCTGGTGCTTGGAGTCTAGAGGACCCTGAAACACCCATAATGAAACCTTGACTGTGGTCACAAACTCAACAGGGTTAATAAGCATCAAAATTATGGATAAAACACAAATGCTACTATTTTCCAAATGAATGAAAGAATAGATGGCAGTTTTGGATAACAGACAGATGCCAGAAAGTTCACTGTGGGTCCAATGAAATGATTTCAATGGAGGGAGTATGGTAGCCAAGACTAGGAGGGTGGGAGGAAGAAATTCCCTGGCCTTGCTCTCTTCTTACCTTCACATCTTCTGATAGGAAACCCAACAAGAAGCTCCCAGCAGGGATCCCCTGGAGCATAAAACAGAGCATGCAGGGTGGAGAATGGATCTGGGTGGCAGAGGCAAATGAGAAAACCCAGCACACGGGCCAACGTCAAACAGCCTGGCCTAGCATTAAATAAATGAAGTAAACAGATTATCTGAGATTGTAAAATTAGCAAATAAGTTTACCTTTTTACTTGAGTTACTTTGAATGAGTTTTTTTATACTTTACAAGCAAATGATTCCTAATTGGTAAACAGAAAAACACCAGGAAAAAAACTGTACATGGGTATGTCTCTACTTAAATAACCAATAAAACTGCTTCCCACTTCACTCTGTCCAGATCTCAGATTTGGTCACTGGTATTTGTGATTAGGACACTTTTCCATGCATGAAAGAATGTGGGAGCTACTTTGGGGTGAGAATCTGTGAATAAAGTTGATAGATGAAGTGTGTGTGCGTGTGCGTGTGCACATATGTGTGTTTCTGGTTTCATTGGTATTTTATCCTAATTTTCCTTTCATGTTTTATGTAAGTAAAAATATTGTTGACTTTTAAATTTGATGACATCAGCAGAAATTGTGTAGCAGGTCAGCCAGGAGATTCAGAACAACTGGTTCCTCTGCAGAGATTTGTGGGGAAGCAGCATGTGCTTCAGGTGCTGGGGGGTTGCTGCTTAATTAGTTGTCAGAAGTATGTCATTAGTGGCCTGCTACTCAGTGTGCGGGGTCTCTAAAAGGTGGCCCCCTGTGCCTGGCTGATATTTGAGAGGATATCAAATTAGGACGAGGCAGCTCTGCATATTTTCCCTTAGTGAGTCTGCCTGATGCCTCGAGTCTCGAAGATAATTAGGCACCTTTATATAATCCACTCCCAAGGTAATAAGAAAAACTCCAACTTTAATAGCATTTACTACCACCCTTATGCCCCAGAGCTCTTAGCAGCCAGTCCACAGTGACAGTGGAATGTGCTGATAGTGTCCAATAAATGGATTCGTATGTGGAGAAGAAGTAAAAAGTTGTAAAAACAACTTCTTTGTTTGGAGGCTGTCAGCATTCCCCACAAATGCTTGCTGTGGACCATTTTCCTGGGAGCTATTTGTGCTGGTAGAATATCTTGTTTGGTTAAAGAAAACCCATTAGATAGCATCAAGAACAAATAACATACAGGGCATACACATCCAACAATGTTCAGGGGTTGAGGAATTGCAGATGGAGCAGGAGTTCAATGAAGGGCCTGCAGTTACTTGATGCAGGGGAACATGTTTGTTGTTTTTAAGCTCTTCAAGACCAAAGAAGCATGTAATCCAGAACCTGTAAGTGAGTAAACCATTTCTTAAGCTATTCTCTTTGGAAGAAAGTGATTGGAGCAGGGAAAGGGTAGGTTTATGAGGGGTCCTTGGCCAGAGGACAGATTCTTCATTAACCCTTTCAAAGTACTGGGGACAGGCTTTATAATGGGATTCTTACAAACCAGCTCCTACACAATGGTTTCTACCATCCATCTACCTAAGAGGAGCAAAGTGAGTTGGAACTCTGTGCTCCTGTCCTTGTCAGGAGGAAGGGTCATATTTTCTCTATGGAGTGAAGTTCATTCAGCTGCCAAGGAAACAACTCACTTTTGTTGTTGATTATTACATAACAGAGTAGGAAAGTGTGCTTATGAACTTGGTGGCTGACATATTCATGAAAGGGTGTCAGACATTCAAAAATAGGATCTATATTCAAAGTGGCCTTGCTGGACTGGAAATGTGACCTGCAATGAAAGTTGAGAAAGAACAGGTCCAGGCTAGTTCACTAGGGAGGAAATGTGCTTTGCAGAAATCCAAGGCCAGGCAGATACCAAGGAGGGTGAATCAGCAACGTCCTTTACACTGGAATAGTCTTTGTGCTCGGATGATGCTTTTAGTCACAGCCACTAGGGTACTCATTTTGAATCTCTTGTAGAAATAATGGATTTGCAATGAAAAATCCAAAATTCCAGCCCAACTTTTTTTTGCTAGTCAGTGACAAACCTATTCCTGGTAGCTGGTTTGGGTTGGAGGGAGGTCAGGGACTAAAGATGCAAAAAAAGATGGTTGGTTCCATGCATGTGAATCTGGTGGGGAGGAGTCATGAAATAAACACAGACTTTAGTTCTTCAAGGACTGGGGTTGAATTTTAGTTCTCTGATGATTTAGATCCATGACCCAAACTTTTCTCAACTGTAGTTATTGTATTATAAAAGTGGGAAATTGCACTTATTTTGCAGGGTGGTGGTGAAGGTTAAATGAATAGTATAGATGAAAGAGATAAAATAAAGAAAATGCTAAGTTGTGGGGAAAGGCATCCTTCTTTCATCTCTTGCTCTACAATCTAGCGAGAACCCAGGCTGCATAAGTGGGAGTCCAGAGACTTGACTGATTAACTCCTTCCTTGATGAGAAGGCTTCTGATTGTGGAGTTCCTGGGCAGGAAGAGATCCCAAAGAGAATAAACCCCATAATCACAAGGAGAAAGGCTAAAGGACTCATTCACCTTCTTCAGTATGGATGGACAACGTAATAGCCTCTGCACAGAAATTCTTTCAAGTCTTTGCATAGGGCCTAAACTATAGTTTGTGCCATTGAGGTGAACTATTAGAATTCTGAAAAACTAAACATGAACCAGGTACTTAAAGCACAATTTTGACTTTCTCTGACATTCATTTCTTTGACATTTCTTCTTAGCAAGTGATTCACGTTCTTCCTGTGCTGGTTTTTACTAAACGCCATCTGAAGGGAGGAAGAGAGACTAGATCACCTCTTAATGCTCCTCTCAGCTCTGGGACTCTTTGACTTTACGAAAGTTTAATGAAAATGAAAATAAAACATGTCAGATTAATTACCTAGTAACTTTGATATTTGTTCTTAAGAAGTTTCCAAAGGGAGGACTCATCTATCAAAGGGAGGGGTCATCAGACATAAGGTGCTTGACATAATGGAGACAATGGGAGTCACACAGACCTGGGCAGAAATGTAGTCCTGGCAACAACTACCTGAGTGACTGTAGGTAGTTCCCCAGCCCCTTGGAACCTTGGATTCTCCAGCTGAGGATGGCAGCACATGATTTGAAGTCTAATTGTAAGAGCCAGATGATATTCATAGTATACAATGCCCAGCACTTAACAGGTAGTCACTAAATTCTAGCTCCTTCCTCCTAATGCACCATTGCTAATCCAAAATGTACACAGAAAACAGCCAACATTTTATTCTTTTTTTGGCAAAGCTTTGGTGCAGTTCGTATTCCCACTGAATAGAGGAGAAAACCAGAATTTCGCTGTTGGCCAAAGTCTTAAACAAAGAGTTCCTAACCCAATGATTTCTTATATTGTTAAGAAATGGTGAGAATAATTTTATGTGCTACGGTAAAAATGAAATTGAGTTCTGGAAAAAACATCCTTTGTTTGTCACTTTTGTAATTTATTGTTTTCTTATTTGATAGGAAAGGAATGATTTGTATCCCAAGAAAACATGATCTACTTAGGAATACAGAATGAGGTCAACGTTTCTTTGTCTCTTCTGGTTTGAACCAGTTTTAGGATTTATTCATTTCAAGGAGGAGGGATGAACTCCATGGTTCTGGGGAATTCTCACAGATAAGCAGAAGACTAGAAATCTTGGCTCAAATTGCTTCCTTGCTTGTTTCTCTGCATTGAACAGCATGGCACAGTTCAGAATAAACAGAAGTTATTTTGAGTGCTCTCCAAGAGAGATTTCTAGTCTCTGGATTCTTGGAGAAAAACCAGTCTAAGCAAAAGCTACAAAATCAAAACTGGTAGAATCTTGGACTTGCACATATCACCAGTTCCAGGCGGGCTTGTCTCTCCTGGTCTCAGTCTTTGGCTGTGTAATGAAGGGATAGAACCAGGAGACCTCTACGATCCTTTACTATTTATAAGTCTCTGCTATATGTTCTACCATTTTTTTATTTTTAAAGGATGAACTGGTGAATTTCAGCAGTAGAATCACAAAATAAACATGCTTAGTGAGACTAAGAACTACGAATTTGCCTTTCTGACCTTCCTATTTTTCTTTGGCATAAACCAAACCACCCAGATCACAGGGATGAGAGCAGAAAATGTCCATTTGGTTCAACCACTCTTTTGTATGGAGAGACCACACCTGGTGGTCTTCTCTACCAAGCGCCCCATGGGATCTGCTCAACTGCCCTCAGAGCCCAGAAAGACTCTCCAACTTGGGCCATATATTAGGATTATATTAGAAAAAAGTTCTTTCTCTAGTTCTATACCCAGACACCACTCATTGCCTCCTTACCTCTCCATGATCTGTTTTCCTTACTGCTTATGGACTGTCTCTCTGAATAGAGCGCATGTGGAGCTACAGGATTCTTTATATAGGACTGAGCTGTTCATGCACAGGCTTTGGAACCAGATACTCCAGATTCTGCCTGATTCTGCTTCTGCTACTCACACCATGTGTCCAAAAGTCAGTCATTTGATCTCTCTGAATGTCAGCCTTTTCATCTATTAAATCACCACAATGTAAATATCTCCCTTGCAAGGTTATTAGGAAGATTAAATGAGATATTACATGCAAAGCACTCAGCACAGTATGAGATATAGTGCAAGTGACAAAAATATGAAATCTATTATTGTAATTTGTATAAAATAAGCTCCCAACAGACGTGTGAAACAAATGAAAAACTGTAAGAACTATTTTCCAATTAAATTCCAATAAAAGGTGATGAAGAGGGTGCCATGAAGATTATGGGATAGAGCAGCATCAATCTGAAAATACACCTTCCACTTCAGAGTGTTAGGCAGGACAAGCTGTATAGCAGGCTTTGGGAAAGAACTCACCCCTGACCAGCCGTGGGGCAAGAACTGGCCCTCAGCCCAATATTTCCCATTGATGAAGAAGAGGCCTGCAATCATGATGAACACCCATACTGCCAAGTTGAGCACATTGAGGACGTTATTGAAGCCCACAGAATTCTTCACCCCCAGCGCGACGACGATGGTGACAATGACCGCGATCACCAGAGCCAGAAGATCCGGGTACGATTCTTCACCTTTCCCTATAGGGGCAAGACATGAATTAAAATTGTCCAGGGGGAAAAACGGCCATGCAAATTCCCAGCCCCACCCCAGGGCATCTGCTCTCAGCTCTGAAGGGTCTTCAGTTTGTCATGGAGGGAGAAGGAACTGTGCGTGCGTACGTGTGTGTGCGTGCTTGGTGCGTGCGCGTGCAGTCTCCATGCTGGTTCACAAGTAGGTGTGTGTCTATTTGCAGATGGGAAGGTATTGGTACATAGGAAAGATGACCTGATATCCTGGATTAAAAATTGGGAGACATGATGTGACAATTGCAGCAGTGCCCATGAGACTGTGGCACAGAACAACTGACGTCAGGACTATCCTGGGATATTTGGGAAGTGTACATGGATCTAACGTGGTATTTGAAAGCTGTTTTATCCTCATTGTTGTTTACTTTTTTATCCATAAATTTCCCATTTTGTTCATTATTAGAAAATTAAGAAAATGTGTTTCCGTTTATGTGTCTGGTTGCAGAGTAAATGACCAGTGAATATGCCTGTCTGCTTGGTCTTGTCGGTTGACCAGGGGACTCCTGCCCTCTACAGAGTAGAGAAGGCACTGCTCACTTGTCAGCTCATGACTTTTCAATTGTGCTCCCCCACCCCCTGCATCCAGCTGTGTGGCCTTGGACAAGTGCCTCATTTCTCTGAACCTCATCTGTGAAGTGAAGGGGTCGGACTACCTCACTTTGGATGATGCGTTCAGACCTAACTTTCTATGAAAACAGTAGATTGGGCAGACATAGCCTTCATGCTTTTTTAACTCGTCACGAATCTGTGTGCTTAGAATTTTTGCCGATTCTTTTGAGATAGACCCAATAGTCAAATGACGTGCACACAGCCATAGAATTGGTCCTTGGAAGTTCTGGGCCAATACCCCAAAGCTACCTTAACAGTTAGGAATTTCCCCATGAATCTGAAAGGATATTGGGTGTTAGGATGTTAGGTGTCAGGATGGAAATTTGATGGCGAGTGATGGTTAGAGCCTGATGCCTTATGGTATTTGTTATGTGAGCTTCTGACTTTTGGTATTCATTTATGTTACCTCTTCTTGACCTCCACTAGACCAGAATCCATTTTGTTCCTTTAAAAAATATATTTTCTCATTACAAAGTTATCACAAGCTTTTTAGTGAAATACAGAAAATTTTCTGATGAACCACTGGAGAAATTCCTTACAGCTCTTTTTCCTTCATGGGTTTTATACTTATCTAGTTAATGACACGATGCAGGTACAAGTTGTATCCTTCCTCAGATGATATAATAGCCAAAATACAGTCCATATTGTTATAACAGTTCTAGTAATTTTAAAAATAGCTATCTACATAATTTTCTTCCACACTTTACTTAATTATTTGTTCTATGTAGAATATTTAGGCTGTTTCTGATTTTTTTTGTTAGTATAAATAAGCTTGGGATGAGCATCTTTTTGTGTAAAACTTTTATGGAACTGATAATGTTTTCCTTTGGTAGATTCACATGAACAGAATTAACTAGGCCACAAGAAAATGTATTTAACACTTTTGACTCATTTTGCCATATTGCATCCTGAAAGGGAACCCATTTATTTGGATCAGTAAGTTTGCATGCTGGGGTGGGAAGATTGACAGTCTCACCCAGGCCATTGAGGGTTCCCACGCTGTCCACCATCCAGCGGCTGATGGTGTGGTTTGCCAGCGAGTCAAACATGCTGCTCAGAGCACTGGCACCAGCTGCAGTGCCAATCAGGTACTCTAGGATCAGGTTCCAGCCGATGAAAAACGCCACGAATTCCCCAACAGTGACATAGCTGTAGGTGTAGGCTGAGCCTGTGGTCTTGGGAACTCGGACTCCAAACTCTGCATAGCAGACACCTGCGTGGACACACAGGGATGGTGAATTTCAGGAGATGGGATCACTAAGTATCTTGGGTAGAAAATACTGGGAATTACTGGTGTCATAGAACAAATACATGAAGTTTTAAGTATATGAATCAATTCAAAGCTAATGTCTTCCAAACTCACTTCTGAAATATCTTTGACCCTGAATACCTGGAAAGGCAATCAGAATTAACTTTAAGGAACTGCTAGAAACTTATCTCCTTTATTTAGAAAAATCTCCTTTTGCTGTCTTTGTCCCTGTCATTTTTCTTTAGGTGTCAGATGTCTTGTGTGACATGGACCAAATTCTTTACAACTTCATACTCAATAGAACCAGAGTTAGATGATGTGTAACATTCTTCTCTTTCATGTTACATATTACAGAGGTTGCTCTTTATTTAAGAGTGATACTTGGAGCAATGTGTAAGAATCATGTGCTATATCTAAGCAGGCTAATAAAATGCAAACAAAAATCAATGACTAGTTATTAACAAGGATTCACAGCTTTATCTCCAAATATTGCATGCTATGAGCTTCTCTCCACCTTTTTTATCCACTGGTGTTGTATAAGACTTATTAGTAGAATTTTTCCAAGAAATGCTTTCAAAATAGCCATCATTTTGAGTGCAAATTTAATTAGGAGAGCCTATGTTGTGGAATTTGGGCAATCAAATGGTCTCTCCTTAATATTTGATCTGCTAAATTAATTTTAAAATAACCAAATCCCCATCAGAACACATCTGCCAAGGGTAATTAGCAAATAACCCAGTCATCAGTAGTTCTTAATAAGGGGGAAGTCCCTTAGGGTCCAGCTCAGAGGAAGAGGCCCTGCACTGTGCAGGGTACAAGAGAACATGGGGTCTTAGTCATTCATTTCTCAAGTTCTTTTGTGAATCCTGATAATTAGGGGAGAACCATGGGAAAAACAATGAGTGACAAACCATGTCAGACAATTTCTGCTTCCAGATATTCTTCTGGATCTATGATGAGGGATTTTATATTTTGCTTCTGATTTGCTTGTGTATAGGAAGCCAGGCTTTCAGTGGCTACTAGAGAGCCTCCTGACTGGTACTGAAGCTCAGTGGTGAGGAATGAGTGATTTCAATCTCAGATAGTCTGGGAAAAACTGGAAAATGTTGTCAACCATCAACTTTTTTATTCTTCAAATATTTGGTGTGTAGGAGAGACACATTGAAGGGTGTCTTTCTAATTTCAAAAAGAAAAAGGATGAAAGGGAAATTTTGGTTTTTATCTTTGATTATGTTGTAACCAAGTATCCAAGGGAATGTTTACCTTACATGGATAAAATGAGGGGGTTCAAGAAGGTAAGCCTGAAGTGCTCTTCCAGAGCGCTCATTCTTTGATTTCACAGGTAGAAGGAATTCTTAATCACCTGTGTCAATGGGGAAAGCCCCTTAGAAATACCACAGACCAGTGGTTCTGAGCAAATGTGGGGTAGATTTTGAAATCTGTGGTGGTGGTGTCTGAGGTTTTCAGGCTGACTGTGGTCACTCGGGCACTAAATAGACAGGAGCCTGGGCTTTAGACATTCTGCACTATGTACCAACAGAATGAGATATTTTCCTGTGCTGTAATTGACTTCTGAAAGTCCCAATGAACATTCATGTAACTAGAAACATGTTATAATTCTTGAGCCTAAATCTGTTTACATTTTACATATTAACACAAGATGCTTTTTGAAGCCATGACTTTATATACATACATTTCCCAGTACTGCAGCGACTGGGTACACTGAGAATCGATTGTAATTTGTTTTTGTTGGAATTTATTGAGCTGTTATCACTTTGGAAGAATCACCTCAGCAGCAGCAACATAACTCATGGTCTTTGAACACCAAATAACACACCAATGTGAGTGTACCTTTGTTTTCATTGTGTTCACACTGCATCTACAAATGATGAGGAACATCTGATGACTTCATTATGTCACCCCAACAATTACAACTGAAATAAATCTTATTAGATATTTATTTTCTTTTATTCAGAGCATATTGATTAAAACATTTAAGTCTGTAGGAAGGTAACATTTATCGCTACCTTGCATTTCAGAGAAGTAAAGAAAGAATTGCAAACTATTTATACCTAAAGTTGACTTGGTATGCTAAGGTGGAGAATTACTTTTCTAAATGAGAGATCAACTTAAAAATAACCTTTACTTAATTTAGTAATGTATGAAAATATTCTTGTCCCAGAGTTACCTTCCTAATAATAAGTGCCTTATGCTATTATTAAAGTGATTTTGCATTCCTTGCCTACCTATAGAGTGGTTGGAGAGAGAGAAGCATATTGATTCCAAAAGTATAATCATAATCATATAACTGTAGAAAATCAATGTAGAAAACAATATTGGTTGCTGATACACATCAAAGAGTGACTACATGATGCAGACCATCTGATTGAAGTTTTTTCATTACAGTTGTTCAGAGATGATACTAGGTACTTAAGAAATACTGATGATTCATTTCAGCAGGATTAGAGGGAATGGGAGTGATTTCTTATAGTCTGCAAATTTAATATCCTTTTCTTTAAAAAAAATTATTGAGGTAACTTTGATTTTCAAAATAATGTTTGAATGTGTAACTTCCTTATTTATCAAATATATGATAATATCCCGTGCCCACCACCACATTACCAACACTTTCATCACTGTTCATTGGACCCCACCTCCAGTGGTTTTCATCCCTCACCTCCTTCCCCTCTGGTATCTCCAGTTCTATTGCCAATGTCTAAAGGTTGGTTTTCATTTTGTCTGTTCCTTTGCTTTGCTTTATATTCCACGTATGAGTGAGAGCATCCACTATTTGTTTTTCTCCTTTTGACTTATTTTACTTAGCATAATCCCCTCTAGTTTTATCCATGTTGTTGAAAATGTCAGGCTTTAATCTTTTTAGGGTCTATATTGTGTGCATATACCACATCTTGATCCACTCGTCTGTTGATGGGCACTGAAGTGGTTTCCAATTCTTGGCTATTGTAAATAATGCTACAATAATCATGAGGGTGTATATATCTCTGTGAATCAGTGTTTTTGTGTTTTTCAGGTAAATGCCCAGAAATGGTATAATGGGATCATATGGAATTTCCATTCTCTTTTTTTTTTTTTTTTTTGAGAAATCTGCTTTCTATAATATTCGCACCAGTTTACACTCTCACCAACGGCGTAAAAGTGTTCCCTTTTTCTGCATCCTTGTCAATAATTATTGTTTCCAATCTTTTAGATAATAGCCATTCTCACAGGTATAAGCTATTTCATTGTTGTTCTGATAGCCTTTGCAATGATCCGCCCTTTAAATATATGATAAACACACCCCCAGTTTTCATTTTGTGATGTTCTTAGTATTTTATTTTATTCTTATATGCAGGACTATGTTTGGTTAAGTTGATAGTTGCCAACCTAAAAAGACTTGGGACTCACACATTGAAAGGAGACTTGGGATAAGATTCGAAGAGATTTCATACTTGAAATTTTCTCTATCAAGCCCCTCTTGTGTATTGCAGATGATACGTGATTTTGGAGTTCAGAAAAATGTGGTTCCTTTCAATGTGAAATTTTTCCAACATAGTCTGTGGTTCTATCATGTACAGGCATAACTGGTTAGCCTTCAGTTAAAAACTCACAGAGACCCTAAAGACAGTGTTGACCTATCCGAACTGTGCCTAACACAGTGTTGCCTCATAGTAAAGATGAGCACTACCTGTTCCTCTCTTAATTTCATCACATTACTCAGTCTGCCCAGGCTCTTATTACCCAATTTATGATTAGGATGCAAAGATTTTCCATCCTAAGTGGCTATAAAGCAGAGAGACCCAGGTGGAAGCAGGTAGAAGGTAAAGGAGCAATTTTCTACTCAAATGTATTTCCTTCCACATTCCACCAAAGAAAGCCAAAAGCCATCAGATGAAGAGTATTTTTTTAAAGTGTCCTTTCACCTAGAAAGATTAAATTGAGTGATTATTCACACTTGAATACCAATTACTGTAGTTAACAAAGAAAGGTTTTCCCATTAACATGTAGTTTAATTTACTGGAACTAATTTTCTAACCTACTTATCAAGGAACTAACCAATTTCCTAAATAACTTCTGACTTCCTAATTTCCTTTCTTTACGTGACATACATTGTTAAGTGCCTGCAAAACGGAATGCTGTAGTGAGTGCCGGAGACTCAACCGGTAAGTTAGGTGGATCTCTTGAACTTGAAACAATCATGTCCCAATCAGGAAAGAGTTTGTAGATGATTCTATGTGGCCATTTTAATGCCATGGAGTTTTTATGGAGTATTTGTGTTCTTGGAGCCTTTGGAATGAACGTGCTTCTTAGGGAACATGATTCTTTGGTTGTGGGGGGAGTGTAGAGGAAAGGGAGCTTTTTGTCTGCATTTTGAAGGCAGAGCTGGGCTTTGTCAGGCAGAAAAAAAGGCAAACAGGTGCTGCTAGGCAGATGCAAGAGCAGCCATAGGCTGCTTTGAGACTCCAGGGAGATAAGTCTGCAGAGGTGGGTGGGGAGCAGGTGATTGAGGGAGTGGAACCATTTTAATAGACTGGGGGACTCTAGCTGAAAATGTGCAGTTCATTTGCTTCTAGAGTTTTGAAATTTTGTCTTGGTTGTAAAACTTTCTTTGCATACAAAGATTTATTTCACAGCCCTGTAAATAAATGAATAAAAGCAAGTGGCTCTATTTGAAGAAAGATGGGAAACATGAGTATAGTTTTCCTAATATCCCCTGTACCCCACTTCTCCGGCCCTCCGTGGTGACCAGGCGGTTGTACTGAGTACGGCACATGAGGGTTGTCAACTGCTCATCGAGATGGCTCTCATACCTCAGAGATGATGCATCTGAGCCTTAGATCTGATGTTGCATATTCATTTGACAACAGAGCTGGGGCTAGAGCTGAGGTCTCCTGATGTCAGCTCCAGGAGCTTTCCAGTCATTTGTCCAAAAATGTGTAAAGTGCCCTCTCTATGATTCTGTTAGCTTTTAGGAATTGAAAGGGGAAGAGAAAGAGTATAATCCCTTTTTTGTGGGTCTTAGAATCTGGTGGGAAGAAAGACCAGAAAACCAATGATTATAATAAAACAAGAAAGGAGATACTAGTTGCAGGGGGTAGGAAGGAAATGTACGAGCTGCTTTAAAGAACTGCAAAATTAAGTCCTTTGGACCATCTAAACAGAAAGAGATATAAGAGGGAGTGGAGGGGGCTGTCAAGAAAGAACCTTGCCAACTGTGCAGTGTCATGCAGGCCCCTGGGATCAGAACTTCTTGAGTGTTGCTCAGAGGGTCACTCCCATAGGGTCTTAGAAGTGACAGATCGCCTACTGCAGGCATCAGGCCCGATTAGTTGTTTTGAACATACTGTATCTGTAATACTTCACACTGGGGAGGCAGGAAGGTTGGGTTGATTGAGCTGTTAAATGGATGAGTCAGCGATTCCTCAACCACAGAGTTGGCTCCTCCTGAGTGCCAATAATCTGCTGTCTCCCAGACACAGAATGGAATTACCTTGGACTGCACCAGTGAAAATGACAACTTAGGCCCAAACGTGTTTTACAAAAGTCTTCACCAAATGTAGTATTTTGCTGAGATGGTAGTTTCCCATTTCCTTTTCATGGCATTGGTTTTCTTAAGACATCTCTGCTGCATGAATAAGTTCACAGCAGGACTAACCCATATTTTATCTATTGCTATGATTGTGAGTAAAGCTTCCATGAAGATTGGGAGTGGGGTCTAAATCACAGGAGCTCAGAGAGAAATAGAGTGTGAATTCTCTCGAAACATTTGTTTTTTCTGCGACACTGAATTCCAGAGAGTAGATATTGAAATATCCCTATCACTGCTGTCTCCTTTGAGAAGCAGGCTGTTGGATTCTGAGAAACATCTATTCAGCAGCCTGTCAGGACCCTGCGATCCTGCACTGATGTCCTTCACCCAGTGATCTTGGTTTGCCATGAAAATGGTAAGTTTCTTTATCAGGGAGTTACCCTTCAGGCCCTCTCCTGCTCTCCCTCTCTCCGTTACTGTGTCTTCTCCTGGGCAGCCTTCGCCACTCCATCACCTGTCATTGAAGCCCAGGCAGTTTTTACAAATGTGGCTGGAAGAAAAACCATTTGTCTGGGAATGCCTATTTTCTTTGTGTCGAAGAAGAAACTTACAATTTTCTGCCAAATCAGGTCCCAGGTAGACAGGAAGAGCCTGCGTTTTGGGACGGGCAGCATCCTCAATCAGGGTGTATGTGACACTATTCGTTGCTGAACCTGACAGGCCTTCAGTTAAAGTTGGAGAGGCAACAGAGGACTTGAAAGTCCCCTAAACCACAGCACCAATATGTCAGCATTTAAACAGGAAAGAAGGAAGTTGTCCTCAGAGTCAGAGAAGTGACCCTTGAAGCGGGTCGTGGAAGTTTAATAATTTCCTGATAAATGTGAGCAGACTGTCGACTCTCTTTTCTAATCTCCCTCAGAGGTTATTAGAAAGAGTGTTTCCATAATATGATGAATTTGAGAATTATATTGTCTGGTCATGTTCTTGTTAATTATCATTAGTGTGTGTTATTTTACTTAATTGTTTTATTAAATAATGATGAAGATGGTAATCATTATAATGCTCCTGGGGCTGTTTCCAATGAAAGAATCCACAGGGTTAGCTGTTCCCTAAGCTCATTTTCTGGTCCCGGTAGGTCCTTTTTTATTGCTGAGGTGTGGGTGGACTGGATCCACTCTTTTCTTTGCTTTAAAATTTAATGTAGGTGACCTCAGGTGAACATCAGAGACAGCTTTTATGGGGAAAAGATGTCACAGAAGGGAAAAGCCCAGGTGCAGAGTTTTTGTATCCACAGTGTGAAATCTGTCATGTACAATCCCTTACCTGAGGCCCATCTAAACTGTGAGGGGTGCTTAGTTCAGCATCAGTGGTCACTTTTTGCTTTAGGAGAGGCAGTGACATGTCTCCCAGAAGCCACAGAGCCTCTGGAGAGAGGCTCAGAGAGTACTTATGACAATGAAGTGAAATAATGCACACAAATCACATTACCTAGTACCTGGTACACAGTAAGTGCTTAATAAGTGTCGACTATCAGTATGACTAACTGCAGCCTGGAGAAAGTCACCCAATTCACTGAGCCTTTCGTTTCCTAAACTGGGAAATGACAGTAGTGTTACCTCCTATGTAGGTTGTTAGGGGTCTTCACAGGAATACTTGTCATTCCTGGAGCCTGGCAGTACTCTTTCAGTGGGAACTCTGGCATAGTTGTAATGAGGAAAAGGAGCCTGAGAGAGTTCCCTCAGGCATGGCCTCCAGAGTGTTTATTTAGGAGCCATTACTGTGGAGGTGAGATGAAGGAGATTGGAAGCAAATATTTTTGGCTGATGGTTGTAGAGGCCCAGCATTGGCAGGAATATAAAAAACCATCTAGACTAAGCCCTACCAGTGTTCAGTTCACTTCAAAACAGAACCTGGCAAAGTTTCTTCCTAGGTTTTACATCTTTATTCTAGACACATGAATTTTATTCCACTAATCTAATTGGAAATTGTTAAGAGTGACGAAAAACTTCCCATTTTCTTGTTCAACTTTTCTTTATGCGATCTACACCTCCCTGTCCAGTTGATTCTGATAACTGGATTCAAAAGGCTTCCTGCAGAACGGAAAAGATAATGGGAGTTATATGACAGCAATCTCTCTCACTCATCAATCTTTTCATCTCATTGCTCTTAAGCAGTAGGCTGTGTCTCCATTCCTAGAGCAGTTGAAAGGGCCACCAACAGAGACAAGAGACATAAATAGTGAAGAGACCATACCATCACCCCCTTGTCCTGAGAATTTGATGGATAGAGTCAAAGGCAAATGCTAAGAGGAAAACTTGAGTCCTTGTGTCCTCAGTCCTTTTGATGAGCAGGTGGAACTAAAGTTCCACTGAGATGAACTACGTTCTCATAGGTGGTGAGACAGGACGGTGAGAAACAGTGATTCTTTCATGGGCCTGTATCTGCCATCTGTAGCGGACCTTCCCAGAGACATGAGAAACCTTCTTGCTATTTTCCCCAACTGGGTACCATCAGGGAAAACAGAGCAGGGTCAGAGACTCGGGATTTAGAGACTGTTGGAGAGAATCTTTTGAGTGTGAGGATTTAGTTAGAGCTCCTACTTCTAGCTTTCCTTCTTTTGATACAAACACCTACCATGTTCACCTTATTTCTTCTTCCCTCCTGTTTTCTATTTCCTGGTCCTCAAACCAGGATTTGGCCTTTTATAGAGCTTAAGTATGAAATTTGTATTTTAAAGGAGTGAGTGTTGCCACCTACTGGCCTATGAGGAAGGATGATGTGTGCTTGGTAAATGGTACCGTGCACAATACCTCTGGCATACCTAACAAAGATCTGGGGGTTTCTTTTCTTAAGATTCTCACCTAGATTGTCGTCTTGGGTTGTTTCCAACTGAACAAACCCCTTGGGAAATGTAAAGCAATGGTGGAATTTTTGCTGAGTTTTCTATAAGAGAATTTCAGAGATTGCAAGAGTGAATCCCTTGGATATGATGGTGGCTTTCTGAAAGTGGTATTTCCACCAAGGAATCCATGGACTACTCTTGGTCAGATTTCTACTTTTGAGAGCTCTCTCAGTGTAAACGTTCTTAGAAATGGTTGTAGAGCCACAGACATTTCAGACATAGGAGACATTCACTATATTGGTTATTTTTAAAAAAACCTAAGAAATTACAGGGTAGGGTATTTATAAATAAAAATACAAAATAAATAATTGTAGCCAAGGGCTATTAATGATTTTCCAAAATAAGAAATTCCTGAAGAATTGATAGGATCTAAATGTATACTTATATGCATATGTACATATACATATATGTTCATATGTTTTTAACTATTTCGCAAATAACTTTTTGGGACCAGATGCATGAAAATGGCCAGAGGTAATGTAGAATATGAAATGTTTGTATTGCATGTTAGCAATACAACTTGAGTTGCTTTGTGGACACATACCCTCACTCATGAGCAGTCAATACAACGCAGGCACAGATTGTGCCAGAATGAATGCTTTCTCCTTGGGTTGTTAAATGAACAATTCATTCTATTGCTTACTATTCCCTCTGCTCTGTGCCAGTTCTCCCCTTTGCATCATGATGTTTGTCCACACTGCAGCCCAGAATTGCTATCTCTACTCCATAGGCTGTCACTGGAATGGCCTTTTTTTTTTCAGAATCTCTGCAGCGTGTAACATCAATACTTGCACCTTCGTTTTCTTGTGTAATAATCTATTCTTCCTTCAGTTTTACTCCTACTCTTCTACCCACTTCTTTCATTGCTCCATGGTTACTTCTTATTTCTCCAGCTCCATCTGTTTGTAGGCATTTGACAGAGCTCTGCCTTTAGCTCTTTTTTCTTCTTATATCCTTTGCCTTGGTGATCTCGCCCCCTCACATGGCAATGAAATTTTCCAGGGGCTGCCTGATTATCTCAGCTGTCCATGGCCTCTTGGTTCCAGGCTCATGACCTAGCAATGTGAGGAGGAGCACCAAGTGGGCCAGAGTGTTCTGAGCAGATGGCCAAGCACATGTCAACTGCTGTCCCAGCCAGTTCGACTCTTTCCACAAAGTCTGCCTGGTACTGGACCTCTGAAGGTGAGGGCTGCAGTTGGCATCCCTTCTTTTTGTGGGTTTCTGGCAGCATTCCCATCTCAAGTGGTCGTTTCATGCTGTCATACCTTACTTAATCTCTTTTAGCGCAGAGTTGAGGTTGCTTAAATGTCGCTTCTTCAGAGTGAGTACTTTGTCATGTGCCCTGTTCAATTTCCTTATAACAATGATCACAATTTGAATTATTAGCTGTATTCATTTACTTGTTTTCTCAGGCTCAGTCTCTTTGTTTTGAAGCACAGATATTTTTGAGTGGGGCTTTTCCTGTTGAGACAAGAATTCCTCTCAAACAAATACCTTCAGAACCAAAAGTGTGCTCTTTGCAAAGGTTGGCTGGGTCTTTTGCTAGGTTTGCACTGAGGGGGGTCTTTGGAATCTAACCCAGGGATTACTCATTTGCATTAAGAACAAGCCTAGCCTTGTTTTATGTTGGAGACCTTGCCAATACTAGTGGTAGTGATAATTATAAGGTGAAACATTGCTCAACATTTGCTCTGTGCGCTTTACATACACAATTTTATTTTCAGAAGATGGCTATGATGCAGAGACCATTGCTATCTCCATTTACAGATGATGAATCCAAGATCTAGACAGATTATGAGGATTTAAATTCCTTTCCACTTGAGAAAACATACCTGGAAAATGATAATATTCGTATGGTTTTGTGGAAGGGAGTCATGTATACAGGGGGAGACTGCTCACAGGTAGAGATGACCATCCTGGCACCTCTGCCACCTCCCCCAGCCCTACTGGAAAAAGATTAATAACTTGGCACACTAGTAATTTTTGGCAACCTGTTTGAGAAACTCTGGGTTACGTACATTTCCCAAGTCATGCAAGTAATAAATGGTAAAGCAGGGTTTGGAGTGATGTATGTCAGCTACAGGGACTAAATGCATCTGTCTCTCAGATAGCATATGGGGTTGAGGTGTGTGTATATGTGCATGAGAGACTGGGACACTGGACCTTTCTTTACAGATCTTTCCTCTCCCTAGGTTCATTTTCAAATCCTCACTCATGCAGACAATCTAGTCCAAAATCTTCATCTGGCAGGAGAGGAAATTGAGGTAAGAGTTGCGAACCACTTGTCCAAGGGTCCCAAGCTGCTGAGGGACAGATATGGAACTAGAGCTCAGGTGTCCTGACTTCTGACCCAGACTCTTTTGTCCCTCGCAGCGCTCGTGATTATTTCCTGTGTGCCTGTCCCACTTCTTAGCATTGATGTCAAGTCCTTTGTTTCAGCTCCTTCCTGTGTCCCACAGCACCTCTACCATGCTTAACCCCGGCTGGGGACCAGTCCCCCCCATGATCAAGCTCACTGCCCTTGGTCTGTCTGCTGTACCAGTTGCTGTAAGAGATGCCAGAGTTCAGATTCTCCTGGGTTTGCTGAAGGAAACACAGCAATTTCAGAAACTTGCACGTTTCTGTGAAAATGTGCTCACCTTCTCTGAACTGTAGTGACTGACATCCTTCCTACAGGGCTGTCAACCCAGCCCCATCGAGAAGAGCTGCATGTACTTCACAACCCCTTTCTCACTGCTGACAGGTGACAGAAAGGTGCTGAGTTTAGAAGTCATTTTAATGACCGGGTTACAGAAGTTTTGATCTAGAAAAGTGCTCTCCTAATCAATAGAAGAGGGTAAGATGCAGGCTCTTTTGAAACTCCAGTAAGCGTGAGGGTTTCCTTGGCTCATGTGATTCTCTTTGGTGAACTTTCAAATGTGGGGGAACGGTGTCTGTATAAGGCAGCTTAGGGAGTATCTCAGGAGTCTGGAAGAATGGAATTTCAGTTCTGCCTTTGCCGCTGATGGCTCTGGACAAGTCACCTAACCTCTCCGAGACTCAGTTTGTCATCTGAAAAATGAATATAATAATGGGACTTATTCTGAGGACTTGTGGGAGGATTATGTAAATGGTGTTTAATGAGTGTCAAGCATATTCTAAATCCTCAGTGTTTGAGCTCTTATGATTAGCCATAAATGGGAACATTAATATCTACCTAGTGGGAGCTTGAGAGAATAATCGAGGTAATGTATGCACAGGGTCTGGGGCACAGTATTTACCCAATCATAGTAAAAACAATAGTAGTAACAGGAAAATACTAATGATAGTAGCTAATATTCACTGGGTGCTTACTGAGTTATGTCCTGGAGACTTCACAAACATCAGTGCTAGCTGCATACTTGGACAATATTTTGGAGAGCTAGTGTTCTGGAGGCCTGCAGATTTGCAAGCATTTATTCATCTTTGCATTTCCTCTTACCCTCTAAATGTTTCTGTCATTCCCACCCACCTCGGTGGTGATGAGCAGTTCTCAGATATGTTTTGGGGGAACAAATAAATGCAAGTTTGTGGAATGAATGAGTGATCTTAGATCATCGAGAAAAGGCTGCCAAAGGTCCAAACCTCCTGGTGTTCATGTCTTGAGTCTGGCCTCATTTTGAGAAGGGAAAACAGTTGTGAGAAACAAATCAAGAGTGCTCACCAGTCTATCTAAATAGAATGACTTTTTTGAAATCTTCCTCAGTCATGAAAATCCAACCTGAGCTGAAGGCCCACACAATAACTCAGGGAAGAAGTTGGGGGGGCCTCGAAGTCTCCTGCTTAATAGCTCTGCTTCTCTTACCCACCAGGGACTCTGGTACCTGGGGCTCATCTGATGACTCATTAGAAGATGCAAGGAGCAAACGAGGATGGGAGGAAATACAAATGATGAATCCAAGTGCTAAACCATACACTAAAAGTGCCAAGAAAAATACCCCTTGGTGTGATAGTCCCTTTTGCCTTTTAGACTCTCTTATTAATTACAGTTTATTGATTGATTGAGAGGAAGGAAGGGAAAGGAGGAAGAAGCATTTAAGGAAGGAGAAAGAAACATCTTTATTTATTTAGCTCATGTTTTGGATATCACCTCAGCCCTGAGTCTTGAACTTGAGTCCTTGGGCTTTAGGTGATACAGGTGCCAGTGTCTTGGTCATGTGGCTACAAGGGAAGATCTGCAATTGCAATTTATTAATCCACATCTAATGAAGATTGCTTGGCTTCAAAATTGTTCAGAGGCAGCTTGCTGAAATGGAAATTTTGGAATTTTTTACTCTTAGATTTGAGTTTTGGCTCTGTCCTGAGCAATCTGCCTGACTCTCAGGAAGTGATTGTAACCTCTGACTGTCTGGCTCCTCATCTGAGGCAGGACTGAAATCACACCTCCCTCCACTGAACTGGTGAAGGTGGAAAGGAAGTGATATATGAAAGCCCCGTATGCGGTGTCTGGACACAGAGGTTTACTTAATATTCTTTGTGGTGTTCTCTGGTGATCTTCACTACAGTTTCCTATTTCTATTTTCATTTTCTACCATCAGAATTGGGCTGTATATTCATTACTCTAAAGACATTTCAAAAACATGCTAATTTATTATGTGCCTTTTTCAGCTAAAAAAAATTGCCTTTCTCCATCATACTCCATCATCCACTCATGCCCAAATCCTCTCCATCCTAACTTTTCTTCCAACATTCACTGTTAAGACCCAGGGCCTCTTTTTACCTATTCTATGTAATATACACGTAACTAGTTTCTCTACTTTTATCCTCTCCCCACTGAGTTACTAAAATACAGATCTGATTATGTCACTGAACTTCTCTATATGCCTACAGAACTATATCTAACCTTCCTATTTTGTCCCCCCAGACCCTTCTCCAAGAACCCCCTTTGTTTAGTGAATTGTCTTGATACATCATTTTGATTGGGGAATGATACTCTTTTCAGAACAGGAAGGATGGACTTGCAGGAAGGATAGAAATGACTAAACTGCTTTGGATAAGATACAGACAATGGTTTTAGGACTTGACAATGAGCAGGCTGGGGAAAAAAAGGTGAAGTTGAAGGACTGTCCATCAATGGAGGTGGAGGATGGAGCCAAGAAGAGAGAGTTGCAGGGCTTTCTGAAAATGCAGGAGAATTGAACTGTCCTATATTCAACTAGAATCTTGCCATCTGCTGGGAAGGATGACCTATATCTCCTATTTCTGGCTCCAACTTTCTCTAATGTCCACTGTACATGTAGCCTTACTTTGCTGATACTTGTGGAGGGGAAAGATTGGAGTGGCACCTAGTTAGATGGTGAGATAAAGAAAAGGGGCAAAACAAATGAAAAGCAGAGAAGAGAGAAAGATTCCCTTCAGGTTGGAAGAACTAAGAGAAGGTAAGCCTCATGACTCCTGAGGTTTAGTGAGAGAGATTCTTGATTTTTGAATTGTATATCACTGGGAATCAAAACAAATTTTAATTATTTTAGAAAAAAATTCACCTCAGAAAACTGGACGGCTTAGGGATTATTCATCTTTTATAGATTTGTCAGTGACAGACTTTCTTTCTCACCAACAAAACTCCTATAATCCTGGGATTGGCAATGTACTCGGTCAGAAGATTACATTTCTCAGTTGCAATTGTGAAGTATCTAGATTTTAGCTAAGGTATAGAAAGCTATAGGAAAGGGATTAAGGGAACACTGGTTAAAAGGGGAACTTAAATGTAGAAAGTAATTTGCTTCAACTTTCTGTTCTCCTTCCTTCCTTCTTTCTGGAATTTAGACTTACTGACTGGAGCTCTAGCAGCTTTTATCTTGGATTTTGAAGCCATGAGGATGGAAGCCAATTATCCAAATGGCAGAGCAGAAAGTTCAAAGGACTTGAGTCTTTATGACTGTAGAGCAATAATAGTAGAATCTTTCAAGATTTTTCACAAGAGAGAAGTTAAAAAATACCTCTTATATTTAGTTTTCTGTTGTATGTATAATCATAATTACCTAAGACAGCATCAGAATAGCAGAGCGATTAAGGTATGGGCTATGGAGTCAGGGTGCTCTCACTCTACCTTGCTCTGTCATCTCTTAAGTAAGAACTTTACACAAATTACCAACATTTTTAGAAGCCTGTTTTCTCACCTATAATATGAGGATAATAACACCACTTACCACATAGAGTTGTTGTGAGGACTAAATAAAATAATATGTTAAGCACTTAGAACTCTTTTGGACCATTGTAAGAACTCAATAAATGGTAGCTTCTCTGCTACAATGGCTATATTACTATTATTATTGCCATAGTTACTTACCAGGTTTGGTATTCATCTCCATTAATAAGCTATAGATTCTTTGGGTAGAGACAATTTCTTGTTTATCTCTGGAACTGTTCTTGGACTGGTATATGTTATCCAGTACATCTCAATTGAACCATGTATCTTATTAGATTTTTTTCAACTATTGTATATGAGGCACCAGGCAGCAGAAGAATGCTCTGTATGCATACTGTCATTTAATCCTTACCAGATTATTGAGATATGGGCTGGAAGAGTTACTGTAGAAAATGCGTAAGCTTCGGAGTCATTCAGACCTATATTCTGTTTGAGGCTCAACTTTGATGATAAAAAAGAAAACTAGAAATAAACTTCAAAAAGAAGTCAAACTGGTCATTCTACCCCCACTCAAGTTCATAGGAGCCTCTTTGGGCTTGGAATGGCCAGATGTTGCTGACATGGTGGTCATTTACTTGAGTTTCATCCCAAGCCAACTGAGCTAGAGAACTTCTATAAACCATCTTGCCCCCATGCCTCATTCTCTTAACAAAGTTGTAGATGGGTATCAGGAAGAAAAACGATATCTCTTATCTGGTTTGTTTAAACTGGTGTCTGCAAAAGAGTGGTTCAGGTTTGGCACGTGCCAAGGGTCTGGTTGTGGACTGCTGAGCTGTTAGTAGGCAGGCCTTTGACACAGGGTTACTGTCACAGCACAACCTGCTTCCTCTGATAGGTTTCCCTCCACCTGTGATACGACTCTGGGCAGTGATTGTGCTGCGACAGGACCAAGCTTTGGGTCTTGTAAAACTGCAAAGATTGTCTCTCTCTTACAGTCAGAGTTCTTTCATATTATAAGTTGCTTTGCATGGCATCGGGGATGGTATCACAGGGCCAAGAAAATCTCCTGAGAATCTGTTGGCCAAATATAACTGCTTAACGTATATTTCTTCTTCATGTGAGTCATGGCTGCAGCAGACAATAGTTTTTGGTTCATATAGCTGTAGTGATTAATCTTGGCTACATATTGGAATCCTCAAGGGAATTAAAAAAAAGAAATACCATATGTGGAATATAAAGCAAGCAAGCAAATGAATAGACAAAACAAACACAAAAGCCGAACCTTTGAACATTGACAACATAACCGAGGTTATCAGAAGGCAAGAGAATGGGGGTTGGGAGCATAGGGCAGCAGGGGCCCAATGGACAGTGCTGAAGGATTATTACAAAGTTGATGGTGGATGTGGTGTGTTATTACATATTTGATGAAGAGTGAACCTATGTAACTAAAGTTTACATTGTGGGCTCACCTCTGTAACTCAGCAGTTAAGGTGCAAGACTTGTAAAGCTCAATAAGCAGGTTTGAGACCCAAGTCAGGGAAAGAAAAAACATGAAAAATATCTCTAAAGCTTATATTGTTTTGTAAATAAATCAAAGCTGCCACAATCAAATAATAACAAGAACCAAAGAATCTATGGGCTCTACTCCAGTTCAGTTGGTTAGAATTTCTGAGTGGTGAAAACTGGGTTTAATGTTTTAAAAAAAGAAATAAATGGAAATTAAAAGAAGATTAAAAGATGAGTCACTATCTAGGAGCAAATATTTTGCAAAAACACATAGCAACAAAGGACTTGTAAAGAGAATATATAAAGAATGCCTAAAGATTAATGATAAGAAAATGAAGAACCCAGCTAAATAATGGGCAAAAGATTTGAACAGATACATCACCCAAAAAAGGATACACACATGGCAAAAGATGTTCAGAATATTAGTAACTAGGAAAATACAAATGAAAACCACATAGAAATATCACTGTACACCTTTTAAAATGGCAGACAAGCAAAACCACCACAAACACAGAAACAACTGACAATCCTGGGTGCTAGCAAGGAACAGAGCAGCTGGAATGCTCTGACATGGCTGGTGAGAATGAAAAATAATACAGCCACTTTGGAAAACACTTGGCAATTTGTTATAAAGTTAAGCATACAATTACCATACAAATTAGCACTTTCACCCCAATGGATTTACTCAAGAGAAATGTGTTTGCACAAAAATCTGTGCATAAACATTTGAACTGATGCTGTTCAGAATGGCCCCAGACTGGAAATAACTGAATTGTCTTTCAGTTGGTAAATGGGTAAACAAACTGTGATGTATCCATACAGTAGAATACTGCTCAGTAATCAAATGATCAAATCACTGATGCACACAGCATGAAGAATCTCATCTGTATCAGACTAAGGGAAAGAAAACCAAACCCAAAAGGTTACCTATGGAATGATGCTACTTATATGACATTCTGGAAAAGGCAAATATATAGGAACAGGAAACAGAGCAGTAGCTGGGAGTAGCAGGAAGGGAAAACTGTATAGAGGAGTATGAATGAATCGTTTGGAAGTGATAGAGCTCTTCCATATCTTAGTGGTATTGGAGGTTACAGAATGGTATGTGTTGGACAAAACCCATAGAATTGCATATTCAAAGGGTGATTTACTGTATGTAATTATTGCTATCTAGAGGGTCCCCTCTCAGAAAGAGAGCAGAGAAGCTGCTGTGGCAAGGACACTTGTCTTTCGGAGGGGTTGTGTCCACGGTTTGCTGTATGGAGAAGTTGTACGGTGCAGGAAGAACTGGATTGGTGGTGTGAAATGAGTACATTGTATACAGATGTGATTCACAATGATACATGCTGTAAACCTATGCAATGTTATGATGCAATGTTCTTTCAATAACATTAATTAAAAAATAAAGACGGAGTCTCTGAAAAACTAACCAAACAGAAAACCCAGCTGATTAGTAGTGTTTGTTAATTTCTTTGGTAGACATACTCCCATCTTAGCTGATGTCAAGTTAATTACACAACACACTGAATGCAGTTGGAAAAAAGTATACAGCGTTGGAGTTCTTGGCTTGGTATGAACAGGCTCAGACACCATTCTGCCTAACTCAATCTTGGGCCCTTTATGGGAGCAGCAGCATGGGAGCAGAAGGAGAATGATGGGGGCAGAAGGAGAATGGGGCTTGATCTGATTTCTAATTGTAATGAAGTACCATGAAGGATTAGATCGGAGTGATTCACCCACAGGAACCTCTTGGTTTGGGGGCCTGGGCCATAATAGGACCAGGGTCTAGAGGAGACTGAGTAGTCTGCATTAACTTTGCAGGACTCAGCCATCGGCCCTCTGTCCTCTGGGTCCTCTGATTATAAGTATGCCTTTTAGCCTACTCTTGGTCTTCTATATGCTAATACTTTTAGATTTATAAGTTTATTGTAAGAATCTGGAAGCTACCCTAAAATAATTTCGTTGCCAAAAGATTTGAAAATGATTGCAATCAAGCTAATGGAATTTCAAGTACCCATGGAATTCATCCCTGTGAATAATTTGTTTTCATCTATAAAGAAAGATAATTCTTTATTTGGCAGGAATCTCAGTTATGAGGCTATTCATGCATATTAGAGAATGACTTCAGGAAAAGAGCATAGTGATGAAATCAACCTAGAAGTAAGCCTTGACAGGAGAGAAGATCAGTCTGGAAAATTTTTCCTCATACAACTAAAAAGATGTCAAATATAATCTGATAACTTTCCTGGTGACATGTCCATGGTCACAGGGTCAAAGACTATTTAATCTGGATGTCTGATACTAATGTGGAAATTTTCTTATGATAGCATGCATTAGTGCACAAAATTCTGAATATCCTAGCATCCCTACTTCTCCAGAAACCTCTGAGGAGATCACAGCCTTTACTGCCAGTACATGAATTGTCCCTTATGACCTGCCACTTCCAATCCAGCAAAGTCTCATGCTTTTACAGTGTAACATGCTAGAAGCAGGAACTTTTCTTCCTTCTTTTTCCAATTGTTCATTGACCTGGCACTCTAAAGATACTGTGGATCACAACTCAAGAGGAGGGAGGAGGAGAAGAAATAGGAGAACCATTTCATAAATTATTAGCATGTTATGGTGCTTCATTAAGACAGAAATAAAAAACAAATGATTCTTCCTCAAGAGGAGTGAGTTGAATATCAATGTGTTGACGTGCTGTGGCAGGTGACATGCTGTTATTCTCACAGTGGCTTTTTATGCATTGCCTGACTTGGTTTCCTCCTGCTTGGGGGTCGCAGCATCAGATTTACTGACTTGTTATTTTATTACTCTGTTTATCAGTTGTTTATTATTTATATTCTAGCTATAGCCCCCTCCCCAACACAGGATTGACATCTTTCAATGAAAGGGAGGAGCATAGGAAAAAACAGAGCCATTAGAAAGTGATAGGGAGTGAGAAGTTGGGAGATGGTTGGGCCACAGAATAATTGTTCATCTCCAAAAAAAAAAAGAAAAGCAACAAAACAACAACAACAAAAAAACCCAAAACAAAGAAAAAGGGAAATTATTATAATTGAGCCAAAACCTGAACTCCCTGGCATGCAAGGCAAAAGGGAACACGATGGGCGCTTCTCAGCCACTTCATACATCTCATCCCTGGAAGACCGGGATGAATAGCAAGACGCCAGCAAGCAGGCTCTCCACAGGCCTCTCCATGTACCAAGACACTTACCTGATAATATGGATGCAACAGCTGCGATGATGAAGGACACAATGACACCAGGTCCTGCCATTTCCTTGGCCACCAGCCCAGACACCACGTACATCCCAGTGCCCACGCAGCTGCCAACACCAAGTGAGATGAGGTCCACGGTGGTGAGCACCTGAGCTAGCTTGGTGCCTTGTGCTGTGGTGGCACCAGATCCCTCCAGCATGGACTCCACTGGTTTGGTGCGCAGGATCCTGGATCGCATGGCATACCAGGCAGCCCCCCACTGCACCCGCCGGGGATCCAGGGAGGCCAGGAAGCCACTCATCCTGAGTGATGGGTTGTGGCGAAGGTCAGCTGATGGAAAAGGGCTGCAGAAGCCTTAGTGGCTACTTCTGGGATTCATTTAGTGAACAGGGATCTTCCTTTTAGGAATGGTCCATGGGGACCCAAAGAAGCCTTCTCCTGGGCATGAATGTCTGTGGGAAAAAAGAGAAGAAAGGAGAAGATGACACTAAATGGGAAACAAATAATGACTGGAGGCAGAATTAGAGGTCAAGGTACTGAGCTGGTAGAATTGGTCTATCGTGTATATTTGTAATGCAGGAAGCTGGCATTTCCCCTGTGTGCCCCCTCCAGTCCTGAATGACAGTCTGTAGTTTACACTGTGTTATATTTGTTCTGAAAGGATGATCTGAGTCAGAGCACTGGAATCTTGGGTAGGTTATTTACTTCTCTGTGCTTCAGTTTTAACCGTATAATGGCGACAGTGAAGTCTCACGTCTCGTGTTGACGTGAACACCTCAGACATAAGTGTATGTTAGAAAGGAGCTTAAGACAAAGCCTGGCACATGGCGAATGCTCATTTGTTTGAACTCTAAGTGTTTCTTACTAGCTCTGTCAAGACTTGGTCTGTGATTCTTGGGAAGATTCTTGATTAACCTAATACACTTTGTTTTTACATAAAGATGTAAAATTAGACCTATGACTCTCAGGTAGGACCACACCATGAGATTGTTTTAGAGCTCAGCTCCCAAATGAAATGAAAAGTGTTTTGAGTATTTTTTGCTTTCAAAGATTGAAGTGGAGCGAATGCTCCTGGGATTGGTTGGGCAGACCCCAGAGCTACCAAATGTATAGGATGTGCCATAGGATTTTGAAATACGGTGGCAGAACTTCTGTAGATGAAAATTCTGTTGTGACCATCTGAACCTAAAATCTTACTTTCTTCAACATATTAAACACATGGTATTTTGGGAATGGTTTTAATATGCAAGTGTATTGAATCTTCCAGAAACGCAACCAAAAAAATAAGTTCAAGGAAGATCATGATTTCTTTGAGACTTAAGAGAAGTTGTTCACCATTTTGGAAAACCAATGTTCCCATGGCAATGCCACCCGTAGTGCCCATCGTCCATGCCGCACACCTGTTGCACCTGCCGCACAGCCTACTTAGAGTGTTTTTTCATAGAGTCAAGCCGCTGACAGTGTCCTCTGTTCTTGTCGGAGTGTTTGCGTATTGAAATACATGGTGCTCACCTAGGTTAGCTATGACTTTGCTTCAGGATTTTAAAGAGGGTGTGACTAGACATTTATTCCAAAAATAAAAGTTGATGTTATTGCATTAGGTGTTTTCTCAGGTTAGAAAATACAAAGATTCTATGAACCAACTTTCTTTGGAAGTCAGGAACTTTATAAAGTTCCAAGGACATTGACATTTATAGTAAGTGCCAGCCCATGCCACCTGCCAATATTATTCATTAATACTTTTAGCACTTAATATAACACTTGTATGCCTCTAAAGACTTTGCGAATACTACCTAATTAGAAGCATCAGGCGAAATATGGCAGTTTGGTTCACAGGGCCTGGGTGATGGCCTTTCTGGTGTAATTCCTCCTGGATTTGGCAGTGTTGCTGTATGTATGGTGTGTGTTGATTCTTGACAGCACCTTAAGTATCACTACTGTTGGGTAGTATCACTATGTACTCCAGACTCATTTTAAAGACTAGAATGCTGGTCTTTTCCTTTCCTTTTCTTTAAAAAAGCTTTCCAGATTTGTGAGAAAATGTGTCCTATGTATATCAGGAAGACTGCAAGAACACCTGCTTTGCTTGAACTCTAGTGGGAAAATTCAGATACATATCTTTTTAATTTCAACTCAGCCAACATACATGGAGCCTCTGGTATGTAGCAGGTAGGGCGTTAGACTAGGGAATGCAAAACACATGGTCACTGTTCCCATAGAGCTTCCAGTCTAGAATAGGAGATGATGGACACCCAAATCATATGGGAGTAGGTTTGTTTCTGTTTTTTATTTTCTGAAAACTTTGTCTTTCATTATTGCTCTTATTAGGAAAGCATAACATTGTCTACTATAGAAAAATCAAATGATACAAACACTGGCATTTAATGAGGAGAAACAAGAGGTTGATAAAACCAGATCATTCCAGAGGAGGGTAAGGGGTGTTGTGTGTTGAATTGTGTCCTCCACTCCCAAATTTATATGTTGAATTTCTAACTTCTGGTACCCCAGAATGTGACCTAATTTGGAAATAGCATTGTTACAGTTGTAACTGGTTCAGATGAGGTCCTATTGGGGTAGAATGGGCAACTTATCCAGTATGTCTGTGTTCTTATAAAAAGAGGAAATTTCGACACACACAGAGAGATTTGCAGCAAACCACCAGAATCTCAGAAGAGAGCCCTGGACAAGACCCTTGTTCACAGCTTTCAGAGGAACCAACCCTGCTGCCATCTTGGTCTTGAACTTCCACCATCTGGAAACATGAGACAATAAATGTCTGTTGCATAAATCACCAAGTTGGCAGACCTTTGTTATAGAGGCCCTAGAAAACTAATACAGGCTGTAAAGGGAATGAAACAGGTTGACAAAGGGTGAGAGGGTCTCTGAGGTCATCACAATGATCCCAGAGTGAGTGACCAGAAGGAGTCAAATGTACCAGGTGTCAGGAAGAGTATCCCTGCAGGACGGGTCCTGTTCCAGAAATTAAGTGAGACCGGACGAGGGAGAGGAAGATTTCAGTGCTAGAGCCTCATGCATGTCAACTAATTTAGTCGTTATAACAAATCTGCCTTTATAGACAAGGCAGCAGAGCCTGGGAGAGGTCCAGTAAGATTTCTGAAGCCTTGGTGCTCATAGGCAGAACCAGCCCTGGGTGTCTGCTCTTGGAGCCTGTGTCCTTATTCCCAGCTCTCCTGCCTGAAGTGCAAATGGTCAGATGGTTGAGGGTCTTGCCAGCCCAGGGACCTGGGTTTGCTCTGAGTTCAGTGAGGAGTCAGTGGAGGGTTTTATTCAGCTACATGAGATGATTACATCTTTAAAGCTCATTACACTGTAGTGCAGATTTAACTGGAGACTCATACCCTGATGATAAATTAGTTCCAGGATAGGCACAAAAAGGTGATGTGTGGACCTCCTAACTTGAGAGAGCCCAACAAACAAAGAGAATTATAACCCAGAGCAATTCCGCAACCTTGGTGGTGTCTGTACACAGGACAGTGAAGAGGGACAAATTGTGGGAGGCCCAGGGACAGCCCACAGGACTCATGTGTGGGAAATGAGGAGAGTGGCCCCACGGCAGAGTCTGGCAGAAGTAAATGCCAGTGAGCTTCATGTAGCTTTCTGAGAGATGTTGACCTGATCTCCAGATCCCATGCAGGGGTCCTACATCTTGGCTGCACATTGGAATTACCCAGGGATTGCTCAGAAACCTGGTCCCCACTTCCGAAATTCCAATTTAATAGATTTTAGGCATGGCCTAGCTATAGGAATTCTTTAAAATTTCCCAGGTGACTCTAGCAAGGGTTGGGATCTACTGGCCTGTGTTACCAGGGATGAAGTATTGGGTGTGGAAAACCAGATATTGTTGTAATGGTTTTATGTGTCAGCCTGACTGGGCTAAGATATGTCAGATGGCTGAGAAAGCATTATTTCAGGGTGTGTCTGTGAGGGTATCTCTGGAAGAGATTAGCATTTGAATTGGCAAAATGAGCAAACAAGATGGCCCTCCCCTAGGAAGGCCCAAGAGAACAAAAAGGCAGAAGAAGCTGTGTTCACTGTCTGCTGGAGTTGAGACATCTGTCTTCTCTTGTCCTCAGACAGGTATTCCTGGTTGTTGAGCTTCTGGACTTAGATGGGGACTACACCATGAGCCCTTCCACCTCAATTTTCAGGTCTTCAGACCCAGACTGAATCACACTACCCGATGTCCTGTTTCTCCAGTTTGGAAATGCCTGATTGTGGATCTTCTTGGTTCCTGTGAGCAAAATTCAATAATAAATTTTCTCCTGTCTGTATACAGGATAAGTACTGACTAAATACTAAGTACTTATCTTGCAAGTACTGATTAAGACATTGCCACTTCCATGTGGCCACTAGTCTGACAGGTACTTCCTGTTACTCCTGGGCAGGTTCAGGGCCTCCTGGCAGCTGTGAAAGTGTAGGCAGCAGATACTACAGATACTGTGGATACCCTCTGGCACCTTTGTTCTGATGAGTCCTTCATCAGTAACTGTTGTCAGGACACTGAGGAACAACCAGGCTTGTTAGGGAGGTGACAGTGTCTATTAGATAATTAGAAACTGTACTGAAAACTTTGGGAGAAGCAATGAGAACAAAGGTTGAGGGTGGTGAGAATTCCTTCCTGGCTCAATTGCCTGCATTTAATTCCTCTGGGCACTTGTTTTATTGATGCAAATAGGAGCTTGGGGCATTTCCTCTCTGGGTAGGAAATTTACTGGAGAAAACAGAATGTACCAAAGAAAACATGCTTCTAAGTGACTGTTGACAATATCCATATTCATTACTCCCCATCATGTTAATCAAAGATGGTTTTGGAAGCTCATTGCGGTTGGCTTTCCAAGATGAGCAGTAAATGTGTGTTTGTGCTTTCTCTAGCACTTTAATTCAAGTTTCTCAAAATACTTCACAGCTATAACTAAGGAGGGCTGGCAGGGCCTCTGGGAGCAGAGAGACATCATTGTGGCGTTTGTTGGTGTGCTTGAGGGTTCCGTAGGCTCCAAGGATAATGATGTTAAACGCAGGTTTGTGTAAGGATGAAAATAATTATGGTTTAGCAGTCCACTGAATAGGTAGGAGTATGGAATTCCCTTGGAGCCTGCCTTTGGAGGTGAGGAGAGGAAGGAAAGAAAGACTAACAAAACAGTAAACAGCCTCAGATCACTCCTGTGTGATTTTTGCAAATACCCAGAGGAATTACAAAAATTCCTTTGTGACACACCCCAGGAGTTGTTATCTGGCCTCGTCTGGAACATCTGGAATAACAGGAACACTGGTTGATAGAAGCTGCTTCTTTATGTGGTTGGACTGGATGAGATCGCTGCAAAGTTCTTTTTGTCACTGTCCCTTGACGAAATGAGGTTGCAATTGAGTAAAAGGTCCCTGGTTTGGTGAACCCCACCTGGTGACTGCAGAACCAGCAGAGCCCTTCTAAGCCCCTCCTCGCTCCTTCTTCCCTGAGACCTGGGCTAGCCCTTCTCCCCACCAGCCTTGATTCATCTTCTCTGGGCTGAGCTCCTGGCTAAGGACATAATTTAGATTCCCTGGGTTCAAATCCTGACTCCGCTCTTATTAGCTATGTGACCTTGGGCTAAGTCTCTTTATGCTTCAGTTTTGCCATCTCTAAAATGGGCTAATAATTGATGAAGGATAGGTGAGAAGGGCTAGGCTGGAAAACCTGAATCCTTCCCTAGCAACCTGAACTGGGGACACACCCCTAATTACCCCTACTCTTGAACTCTGATTCTTGTGAGAGTTGCGACCTCTAGGTACTTCCAAAGGGAGGTCCCTTTCCCCCACATATAAGAGACTCTTGCTCCTGTCACCCCAAGCTGCATGTGTCACTTCTGTTTAGTTGTTTTCTAATAAACTTGCCACATGGTGTTGGGACAAGGCGTCTCCCCTTGAAGTCTCTCCAGGACCAACTCTGCACTCGTCAGTGCCAGGTCCCCGCATCAATAATGGTACCTAGCTCACAGAGTTATGGTGAGGAGTGTAGGAGTTACTATGAGGGAAGCTTTTAGCTCAGTGCCTGTCATAAAGTGTGAGAGCCACGGGAGGGTCAGCTATTGCCACCTTACTCTGGTCCCTGACTGGGTCTATCTGTCCCCTAAGGCTGACACCCCTCCTACCTTCCTCATCGACCTAGGCAGCTCTCAGAAGGCCCTTGGACTGCTTCGCAGGGTTTTTCTCTGCTGACATTTCCCTGGGTCTCTTCTGGTTGCAGACTGCATGCCATGGCATCCTCACTCTAAGGGACTTGTGATTGCTTTCTCTTGCTTGTAGAGAACAGCTTCTTCTTTCCTGTGTTTTGTGATCTAAAGGGGCTCCTCAGCAGATTTCCTGGTGTTGACTCTCCCTTCCTTCTTTTACATCCTTGACTTTTCTCCCCAAGATAAACACACCATTGGGTGTTTAAGGCTTACCTATAGTCACCCTATTCGTGAGAACACACCCCCTTCTGACGTGTATGCTCATGATTTACTGTGACTCACTCAGCCAGTCTTTGATGGATTCCCTGCTGAGTTCCTTGCTTCTGTGGCTCTTCTTTTCCTTCCAGTTTTTGCCACATCTGGCTCTCTGCACCTGTGGATATGTGTGCCCGTCAGTCACGATGACTTTGCTGCATGACCAGATGTGGTGAGATGTGTCTGAACATCTTAGTAAATGTTATCGAGATCTGTGTCCCTCTAACCATCTCCTGTTGTTCCCAGCTTTACAGATTGGGGCTAATCTCCTTATGGGATAAAGCTTTATGTTTTTGAAGGTGACTAAGATATCTCTTGAAGTCTTATCTTGCCAAGACTAAGCATCTTCCATTTCTTCAGTGATTGGCAGGGTCTTACATGACATGTTACAGCTTTCTAGATCAGTCACAATCTGATTTGTACTTCTGGGCCAGGCTGTGCTTTATCATGGTTGACATCTTTGAACCATGGCAGAGTGTCAAGGGACGTGTTTTTGATCAATCTGGCCATACGTTTCCTGAATCACATAATGGTGGTACCTGACAAATTCACTCAAATGGCTTTAAAATCAGCATTCCTAATTTTCAAAGTGCTAATCTTTCCAATTACATCTTTGCTAAGGGCTTGATCGATTAAACTCACGTCAAGCATTTTTTGATCACTTACCATATTTAGCAACGTGCTAGGTCATTTATATTGTATTTGGAATCTCAGACACAGCTGGCTTTGTTTTGCATGGGATATCTTTTAAAGAGGAGTTTGGATCTCTGACAGCTGAATAACTTGACTAACCATACATCCCATTTTAAAGGGGACAGTACTTTTTGTTTTCATTTTCTCGACTGTCAGTTTGTCCCATTGGAAAAAAAAAAAACAAAGCAACCAGGCTCTCTGTAATGTGGGCACAGGTTCAGTTGAGCTGCTCTGGGACCAGTCTGATGGTGGTCCCAAAAGCCCCACCCCATTTTTGTCTCAAGGCAATACGGTCAGCTTATCAGTAACCATCCATGAGAGGCGGTACTAATTCAGCTTCTTTTTCAAAGTTTGCTGTTTCTTTTTGTTTCTGTAGAGTTATTGAGTGCACTAATCTGCTTTTGATGCAGTAACAAACACTCCCAAAGTTCAGGATGTTAAAACAATGGCATTTATTTCTTGCTGTGACTCTATTCCAGTCTGTGGATTGGCTTCAGGTTACTTCCCTCAACTGGAAGGGGAGTCTCCAAATGCCTTCTCACTTGGGAATTTAAGCCAAAGGAGCAATTCCCATCAGACACACACTGTTCTCTTGTGGCACCAGCCAAGAGCAAGGGACTGGTGGAAGTGGGCAGTGCTCTTCTGCTTCTGGTTGAAGCTGGCTTCCATGGACTTTCTATTCACAAAATAAGTCATATGACCAAGTTCTGGCTTAATGGGGTGGGTGGAGTATTTCTCCCATGAAAGCAGATGAATCACTTGGCCCAGGATGAGGTTTCTTATAAAGGAGGAGGTGAATAGCTGTGATTATGTTACATCTCACTGAACTTGTATGGAACTAAGCAAAGTAATTATATACATTTTTGAGGTTGTTTATTCTGGATTGGGCAGAGAAGTCTGTATATCTAAGGTATTACATGAAGAATTCTGGTCTGTTCATCCTTATACTTTTACAGTTAATTCTGTAAAGGTATAAACATTGATTTCCTTTAATGATCATTATAATTCTAAAACTTATTCAATTCTAACAGCCAGAACATAAAACAAATCTTTTTTTTTTTTTAATTTTTTAACTTGATGAGGATAATTGATCTTTACCTCGTCTGGGATAATATTTCTGTTTTTAAAAAGTTTCTGATCCTGCTTCCTTGTTTATCAACTCTCTAGGGGTTGAGAATACTATCTGTTTATGTTTTTGGCAGAAACTTATGAAAATACTCTCAAGAGAATGTCTGGCATCTATTTTGTGGAAGAAATAAGATGCTTGTTCAGAGATTTAGTTATTCTGCTCTGTGATACTGCCTTTCTCTTGCAACACCCATTCAGTGAGGAGATCACAGCCTGACCTCACCTTCTACTCTTTTCTTCCTTTGACTCATGTCCAGGCCCTCAGGTCTTTCTGGTGTATTATGCATTATTCATTGTACACATGGTAATATGAAAAAAAACAAGAGCCTGGGGGAAAATAAGGTCTCTACTAATCTGAGAAACCTCTCCTATAGAGGGGACAAATCACACAAGAATATTATAAATTCTTGCATGTCACTGTTAAAGTTTTAAGAAATTATATTAAATTAATCCTTGAAAAAAATTTAATCATACTATGGACTTAGCTCAGTGGTAGCCATTTATAGGCATAAAATAAGTAACTATAAGACTTAGATTACCAGGAATTAAGACACAAGGTAGCTAGGCACAGGAGACTTCTATATATTCTTCTAGAACCTCCCTCAGTCTGTCAGCTGTGTTCTGAGCTGTTGACATGTTGGCTGGCATGGAACACATCAAAAGTTTCCTTGCCTTTGGTGGAACTGGCAATAGAAGCACCAGCAGGCAATTGGGAGGGTTGAGGAGAGGGAGGTTAGATATTTATCTCCAATTCCTTTCTGCTAAGTCACTGTGGGTTGACTGTGCCCATTCATTAAAGATCATGGCTCCTGCCAACTGGTCTTCTCTATGCAGTTCTCTCCGAGACCTGATAACTCTTCTTTCCTTTTGTATTGTCAGGCAGAGGTCAGTACCCATGTTTCTAACTCCCAGAATTGTACTTTATCTCATAATTGCTCTCCCAGCTGCCCACACTTTTATATATCATTCTTTTCAATAAATTTTCCTCAAAGTACCAGATTTGAATGTGCCATCTGTTTCCTTCTGGGACCTTGACTGATGCATAGAGTATCTGGGACTACGTGAGATTCAAGACAATTAACCACATTGTCTGTACTACAGAAACATTGGGTTTGAAGTCAGAACACTGAGTTATCTCTCAGCTGTGTGACCTCAAAGATCTCTCAATTACAGTTTTCTCCTCTGAAAGGCTGGAGTAATAACAATTACTTTGTAGAGTTTTCATGGGGGCTCAGTGAGATGATGCTTGTAACTGTAGTCTGGAAACTACAAAGCAACTTATCAGCATAGACATTTAAACAGTGACCAATGTTCTAAATGATGACTGAGACATAGAGAAAACTTGATAATTAACAAAAATAGATAAAAAGCTACTGCTATGCTCCTTGTACCAACACAGGATAGTAAACACTTAATGTTTAGAAAACTTCTGAATGGAAGGACTTATCAAATGATATTTTTTTTTCTCATTCACATTTGGCTAACCAGAAAAGTTTGCTAGTCAGTACATATTTTCCAAGCATGCCAGTTACTTGGAACTTAACTACATGCAAAAGTTATTGGGGACTATGGGGAGTCATTAGGGCATTTCTAAAGCACATGCAGATGTTTAAAGTTAACTCTGTGAAAGTGAGAGTGCATCACTCTATGATGAATATACACCTGGGAATCGGAGACCCCAGGTACTCTCCTTAGCCTTGTTAGATGCTATCATTGTGACCTCGAGTAAGCCGATGCTTGCTGAGGACTCTGTTTTCTTATTTAGAAAAAGATGATAATGACTTATTTTTGAATAGTTACTTTTTAATGCAGCTCTACAGGTTGTAAGGTCATTAATAGGTTATGACTAAGGTGGTTTTTTGCATAAAAGTTTTTATCTCCCCATCATAAATGTGACTTGAGAGACCATTCTGGAATAATGGAATCATGGGATGTCTGTATTTGAGGTCTACCATTGCAGGTGTAATTAGCATGAATGTCTGACACCCACATGGCTGGACGCCCACCTCTGCATGTCCTCATACTCGACTCAGAAACTCTGACTGACCACTAAGATACTGAAGGGCAATTAGAATTTACTGAAACCTTCCTAACAAAATAAGTCAGTGTTGTTTAAAGGTGTTTTGGTCAATGATAGGCTGCTGGTACAACAGTGGTCTCTGTATCTCACACCATTTAGCCTTGAGGTGTAGTAAGCTACCATCTAGGTTTTTTTCAATTATATTCTATGACATACTCGCAAAGATGAAATCACGCAGTGTTGCATTTCTCAGAATGTATCCTCTTAATTAAGCAGCATAAGACTAGAGAAATGCCATCCCCAAATACACAGGAATCCCTCCTGTATTAGTTTCCTGTGACTGTTGTGACAAATGACCACTCATTTAGTGGCTTAAAATAACACACATTACTATCTTAAAGTTCTGAGTCTGCAGGGCTACATTCCTTCTGGGGGCACTAAGGAGTAATCCTGTTCCTTGCCTTTTCCAGCTTCAGAAATTTAGAGGCTGCCTACACTCTTTGGCTTGTGGTCCTCTCTTCCTGTCTTCAAAGTCAACAGAGTAGCTCCTTGTCTCCTCTCTGGCCTCTGCCTCCCTCTTTTTCTTTTTTTTTTAAGGAAAGATGCAGGCGGGAATGAAGGTGAGCAGAAACAGGCAAGCAGGAGGAGAGAGGAGGAAGAAACACCTTACTGTATCTAGTTGTTCATTCTAGTTGCTCCTGCTGGCCCCGGGACTCAAACTTATGACCTGGGGTTGTACATGGCATGTGCCCAAATGCTACCTCACCAGAGTATGCTCTCTGCCTCCCTCTTAAAAGAATCCTGTGGTTTCATCAGTCTTGTCCATTTATTCCAATATAATATTTCCATCTCAAACCCAGATTCAATCATCCCCCAAAGTCCCTTTTATCATGTAAGGTTACATGATAACCTTGTAAGGTTATCACAAGTTTGAAAGATTATGATGTGGACATCTCTGGCAGGGGAGGGGGTGTCATTTTTCAGTTTATATACCTTTACAAACCACAATTCAGACATGTCTCTCTTCATATATCCATGCTCAGTCATCTACTTCTACCTCTCTTTTTACCTGAAAAGATTTGATTCAATCCTTTCTTTAACCCTCTCTCCAAAATTCTGTCTCTCATTAAACCAAAAACTTAACCCAAACTCCATTTCCCCACTGTTCTTCAGGAATGCCCATGGTAGGGTCATTCACCCCACTACTTTCAGATAGGCAGCTCTGGAGGATGAGCACCGAAATGACCTAGCGAAGTCCACAGAGCAGACTCATGGCAGCGCTCCTGACCTCCACCCCGGTGTTTCCCTACTACAGCATTTTTAAGAAGGCAGACTAACCCCTGTGTTCACAGCAGCACAGTTCACAATAGCCAAGACATGCAAACAACCCAAATACCCATTAGGAGATGAACGGATAAAGGAGCTGTGGTTTATATACTCAATGGAATTCTTTGCAGCTACTAAAAAGTAAGATTGTGCCCTTTGCAGCAATCGATATAACTGGAAGGGATCATGCTAAGTGAAATAAGTCCTAAAGAAAAAGAAGTATGGGATTATTTCACTTGTATGTGGAATATAGTGGAACAAAGCAGATAACTCCCAGCAAAAAAACTCCGGACACAAGATGCTGGCTGCCAGGGGCATGGTGGGGGGTGGGGCAGGAAAGAGGGGAAGAGGTGGTGGTAAAGGACATGGTGGGAAAGATGGACTGAAATGCAGTTTCAATATCCTAAAATGAATTTAGCATTGTGAACAAAATAATTTTTTTAAGAAGGAAGGCAGTTGGAACTGCCTGCATTTTCTTTTATGCTCTACTCTCAGACCAGGCTGAGGATGATCCCAGTGGGAAGTCAGGTATTTGCTCATTTGTCTGTGTGGTAATGTTCTTTTGAAACAAACATTGTTTCCCTCTTAAGAGCTGAGAGAAGGGGCAAGAGTAATTTAATGTTCCTAGTGACTTGGCCTCAGTGGGAATCTCATCCCAATTTGGGGAAGGCATGACTCTTGCAGGAGTCTTCTACATGCCTTTGTTCACATTATTAACCAGCAGGCTTCCCCTGAGTTACTCAGGAAAACCTTAAATAGACACATCCCTGCAGCTTCTCTCCCTGGAGGTACCAAATAGAGTTTCCCATGTGAGAAGCTCCAGCACCAATCAATAACTGCAATTTGGATAATTGACTTTGTGCTTTTGAGTTGGAAGCTGAGATTCTGAAACTCCTTTTGTTTTCTCTATTCCCTGTGTCTGAATCCACACCCAGGCCCCTTTTGGAGTTTGGATTCTGTTATTCTGGGGTATGGTCACCTATCTTTTTGTGATTCCTTCCACTGTCCTCAAAGGGAATTTCTGTTATTCTAAGGTATCTGCATTTTAAGCCAGATACTTTCACTTTGACCCTTCAAGTTTTAAAAACAACTGTTTTATGTGCTATAGCAATAAACAGAAATGAACAGAATCTTAATTTTATTGATGTAGGTTATATGTGGTGCATCAACTTTCAGTTCTCAATGAAGCCTGGCTGCACACTCCCAGCCCCACTCAGTTCTTGGTCTGTACTATTCTCAACACACACCGTCTGCTTTAATCGGTTCAAAGCATTTTGCATGTATGGCTCTATGTGTGCAAGATGCAGAGACAAAAAGAAGATGGCTCCTGCCTTCCAGGAGCCCCCAGCCTGGCAGAGAAGACAGACCTAAAAATGAAATGACAATCCAGGTGATACATGTCTCCCCACTGACTACAATGGTTTCCCTTCTTACCCTTTCTTTTTCCCCTTGCCTTTCCCCCAGAAGCTATCCATATTTTCACGTTCTTTTGGGACTCAGCACATATCCCATCTGTTATTAAATGTGTGTTAACCACTTGGGTCTCCTCTTCACTGATTTCGTCTGGGGCTCCCAACTCAGCATATACTTTTAGATTGCTTGGCACAGACTGTTACACACTTGAGGGCCCTGATCTTCTTAAAGACCTCCAAATGGTTTTATATTGTAAAGAAAACAAAATCCAAACTCCTTAAAAGGTCCATGCAGTGTGGTGTCTACTTCACCTCCGAATTCATTTCCTGCTAATGTTCCTCTTTGATCAGCCACCCTGATCTCCTTTCTGTTCCTGAAACACACTAAAAACCATCATTTCAGGACTTTGCACTTGTTTCCTAGAATCTCTTGTCCCAGGTTTGTGCATAGTTCTCTCCTCATGGTTCCAGTTTTAGCTGAAATGTCCCCTCTGAAGAGAGAGGCCCTCCTGGACCACTTGAACTAAAAGTAACCCTGGTCTTTCTTACTCTTTCCCTCTTGTCTGTCTGTCAATCTGTCAATCTGTTTCTCTCTCTCTCTCTCTCTCTCTCTCTCTCTCTCTCTCTCTCTCTCTCTCTCTCTCTCTCTCTCTCTCTTGTCTATTTACCTGTATCTGTCATCTATTATGTAGCTATGTATGTATGTATCTATCATCTACTTGTCATGTATTTATGTATGTTTGTCTGTCTGTCTGTATCTATCTCTATCTCAACTATTTTTCTGTGAATCACCTACCTATATATCTATCATTTATCATCATTACCTCTTTTTGAGCAATTTATTCCAATTTGACATTCATTCATCTGTCTATCTACTTATCTACCTTTCATCTGTGTTTTCACTGTCTGTATTCTCATTCAAGACTGTAAGCTTCTTTCAAATAGGAATTTTGTCTTTTTTTTTTTTTTTTCAGAATCTCCAGTGATTAGAACACAGTGTGTTACACAGTAGATAATCAAAAAAGAAAAAAAAAAAGGGGAAATAAAGATTACTCCACAGTACTAAAAGATATTGGGCATAAAATGTTTCCTAATAAGAGATATCATGTATAATGGCAGTTTTAATAAACCCTGCCATCGTGAAACATCTTTTGTAATGTAAGATGACTTTCTTGGTTAATTAGTCTTTGTGCATAAAACCACAGAACATAAAACTACAGAAAAATTACCTGACCCAAATCTCGGAATTTGCAAATGAGAAAATTTGCTTTTTATTGAATGCCTTCACAGATCCCTTTGGGAAACTACAATTATTGCTAAAGAAGTATATCTAATAAAAAATTCATCTATTTGATCTTTGTATATTCATTAAGTCAGGCTAGCCTGAATTAAAAACCCATACTTTCATACTATTGAAATCTTTATTATCAAAATATTAAATTCTAGTTAGGGTTAGAGCTGCCCTTTTTTCATGTAGACACTTCAGGTAAATCTCTGGAGACCTCCAGCGGGCCTTTCTCAGTCAGAGCAGCAAAAACCTTCTAAATCACAGAGTATACGCCACGGAAGAGAAAGCGTGTGTTTTAGTTCGCTTCATTGCCCTCTTCTGGGGCTATCTGGGAGGAAAATAGTAGAAACTTTTGATAGCCTGACATGTTTTTGAAGAATGGAGATGGCTTTGCCCTGTGGATGCAGTTCACTTGTTGGTTCCCCTTCTACTCTCAGGATGGCCCCCACCCAGGGTTTGTGAGTCTGCAGGCCCCCAGGGCACAGTCTGAAGCCACAGCTCAGAGCCTTCTTTTCTGGAGACAGTTTTCTTGCCTGACCATCCTGTCTTTTTATCAGTAAGTCTCAAAGATAGGAAGCCATATTTCAAGGCCAACAGCCCAAACTCAGAGAGGAATGCCAGGTTTCATTTGAAGACTTAAATGAATTTCCACCCTATAAGCTATTCGACTGAAAAGTACTTGCTTCCAAGCTGTTGAGTAAAAAAATTTCTATACAATTAGTTTGGATTTAAAATGTCTTCCTTATAGGACACAGTAAGGATCCACTGTTAATATAGATATAAAAATGGAACATGCCCATTATTACAAGTATTCAAAGAAATGCCAAATAAAAGGAGATATTTTCATTAATTAAAATGACAAAGGTTAAAAAGAATCATGCCTTAATGGAGTAGTGGTTGTTTCTGTGGGTTCGCTGCCTCTGGCCTATAGCACAGTTCACATATATCCCAAGGCTCGGGGTTTGTGTCCCTGGCCCCGGGAGGACAACCAAGATGAACAACTAAATAAAATAAATGCTTCTTCCTCCTCTTGCTTCCTGCCTGTCTGTCTCTGCTCGCCTTCATTCCTGCCTTCAACTTACCTTAAAAAAAAAAAAAAGGTTAAAAACAAATGCTCATTGTTAATGGGAGAGTCAAAGAAATGATATTTCCATACATGGATGATAGGAGTGTAAACTGAAATGAATGCTTTTGTAAGGTAAATCTCTCATGTGGAAATAATCAGATATAGAAAAAAGTATTTCCAAGGATATCATTGCCATATTATTTATAGTGGTAAAAACTTAAATGTCTAGAAATAGGGAACGAGTTAAATGAAATGAAGGGATTTAAAAAATGAAATATTCAGCAACCAAAAATTATTGTTCTAAAATAATATTTAATGAAATAAAAATGGCCCAGGGTATATGAAATTAAAACAACTATCGCAGTAAAGGATATAGAATGGTATACAGAGTATGATTCTGTCTCTCCTTCTGAAGGCAGTGTGCTAAAGTGTTAAAAGTGGGATCTATGGGTGGTGAGATTAGGACTGATTTCTGTTTTAATCTTTCCTATGGTCAACATATATTCCTTTAAAGTCAGAAAAAATTTTACTTAGAAATCAAAACAGAACTCTGAAGATCCCACAGTAATGAACGTGCTCTTGTTTGCGGACACGAGGAGATGGCTCCGCATCTGTAGTTATGTATTTGTGCGTCTCTGTTGTGGGAAACTCTTTTGGGATCACTCCTTTACCACACCTTCTCCCTCATGGAAATACATGAGCCAGCATTATACATCTTTCCACTCTGGAGAGAGAATTTTCAGGCTCAGGGACAGCTCTGATTTGTCTACCATCAGCTTTCCACAGTAGACTCCAATCACCAGAAACCTGGAGTCTGGATTCTCCCAGTTACTGCATAGAACTCAGACCAGCATGCTTGCTGGGAAGATAGAATCTGCCCAGAAGCAAATATCTCAGTCTGTGGTGACCTTGGTTTCTCATGGCTTTTTCTTTTGTTCTTTTAATTTCCATGTTGAACAGGCAACAATTCTAATCATTTCATGGACTGTTCTAAGAATTCTAATTATCCCAAACACCATGTCCTCTTTAGGTACTTCCATGCTTTAGCTATTGTCCTCCAGGCTGTCTTTACTTCTTGTCAACCATTCTCTCTCCATCCTGCCTTCTGGAAGATTCCTGACCATCAATGCTCCTTTTGCTGAAATTATTGGTGACTTTCATGTTGCTAAGCCCAATGAACATATTTTAGTCATCCCCTCCCTCACCTGAGCTGTCAGAGACATTCAATACAGTTGTTCATATCCTCCTTCTCAAAATATTTATTTCATGTTATAACTGTAAGAGCCATGAGTTGACTGTGTGTATGTTGATGCAAGCTTGATTGTGATATCCTGTCATGTTTTTAGGAAAAAGCAATTGTGATTTTTCTTTCTTCAGTGCTCCAATCAGTGTGCTCCAAAAGAGCCTCACTGTTGGTATTTACTATTAATGTCATCGTAGAAAGATGTTTAGATGGGAGCATGTATTTGGTTAGTGTGAGTCAAACTTGAGAAACCATTATGCCATGATAACTCAAGTCTGCAGGAAGAATGGTCCAGAAGGGGAAAAAGACTCTCTACATGCATTTTTGTTGAACATGGAAAAGAATGGGCAAATCTGTTTGAAATACGAATAAAATAAAAATACACCTTGAGATGGAAGGTCAGATAATTCACAAACTTTCAGGTCCACTTGGGTTGTTTCATTATCTTGGCACCATGACCCATGCTTCAAGCTGACCTACTGAGACTGTTGTCCTCTTGAGATCCGAACTCAGGTTGAAAGTATGAAATCCCCTTGTCAGGCAAGGCTGGTGGCTCTGCTGCCCTGGTGTGTTTGACTTCCTCCCTTTCCCCAGAGCTGTCCTATTTTGTGCCTCTGCCAGAAGAGACAGCCATGATGCTTGGTGTTTAGAATCAGCCCAGGAAGAGTCCATTTTACTAGGTTCTGCCTCAATAAGACACATGCGCTCATGGCCCTCTCTATTTAAGAAGTACAATCTCTCTAGGACCTAAGGTAGAGGGAAAAGGAGGTGGTCCAAATTGCATTCCGTATTTTAACACCTGAAGAGTATCCCAGCAAATGAGTCTCTGCCTTCAGAGTTTGGTACTGAGAATGCAGACTTGGTACCCCCTGCCAGAGATAAGCACTAGTGTATATGTATGTAAATCCTTCTGCCAGTGGGTCTGAGTAGACCCCCATTTCTATATTTAGTTAGAAATCTAGTAAAAAGTGGTTAACTCCCTTAGGGGGTACATTACAGTATTGAAATAACCTGCTTATTACTTTGAACTCTGGGTCTCATTCTGTTTCAAGTAGATAAAGGATAAAATAGACAAAAGGGAGCCTCTTATTTGGGCTAAAATCTGAGAGGTTAAATGGTTATATACCTAAAATACAAACCACAGTGCTTATGAAAGAGAGTCTCCCCTCTATGGTTTCTAGGCTTATACATCTGAGGTAGACATAGCTGCCCATCTCCTCCCAGGTGCCAGATGCTGCCTGAAGGTTATCTTAGGTAACCTATGCTTAAAGAATAGCATCACTAATATGATGTGTACATACCAGATGCCTGTCATGATTTTAATGGATTTAAATGTATATATCATTCTTAAAATAACCCTACTCCCACTACTATTTCTAACTGCCTCCAAATTAGAGATGAGAAAACTAAGGCACTGAGCAGTTAAGGCATCTGTTCAAAGTGATTCTGCTCCTGAATGGCAGAGCTGGGACTGGAACCCAGTATGACTCCAGAGCAGTCAGCCATCTAGAGAGGCACCATCCAGAACAGCTTTCTGTGATGATGAGCATGTTCTAGTCACATGTGGCTGTCACTGCAGAATTGAGTTTTATTTTTTATGTAATTTCAGTGAAAACTGGAAAGAGCCACATTTAAAGAGGTGATTACTCTGGACAGCATAATTGTAGAGTTTGCCTTTACTAACTTCTGAAACATCAGAGCGATGGTGGCATCCTTACAGAAGAGGACACTGAATGTCGGATTTGTTGGGGGTTTAGTCAAGGACCTGAAGTGGGAAGGTGGGAGAACCAGGATGCCAGTCTCTATAGTCACATGCTCTGGTCACCAGGGATGTGCACCCCCACTCCCTCCAGTCTGCTCGCAGCTCTTCATCTCTTTCCAGACAGGATCGGAAAGCATATCTTTCTTCCTTCTTATCGAAGGTCTCTTTCCCTTCCTCTATTATTGATGCAGTAACAGTAGAATAGTGCTTGTGACAGACAGACAGTATGTTACATGTCTGGAGCCTGCTGGCCTGGCCCTGCAGAGTTTTAGCTGCCGAATTGCAACAACTTAAATTGGAGCAAATAGTGTACTATTCTTAGCATTCCCTTTTAAAAATATGTTTTATTAAAGGAGTATTGTTTTATAGTATTGCACGCATTTTAGGTGTACAGGTTTACTCTTTACCACATTTTAAACTCTCTTAAGGGTTATCGCAGGCAATTCTTTTGTGGTCTTTTCCTTCTTGGTTATTCTTCCCTCTCACTTACCCCAAATTTCTTATCATTGGTAACAGAAATAGAGGCTGCATAATCACAAGAGCCTTTAGCTAAAAGGACTAAAGTTATATTGACCAATGTGTCCTTTAATTTTAAATCCACCCCCTCAAAAACTTATTTAAATGAACTTGACATTAAGTAATAATATTATTAAAGAAAAATACATAATCATTCACTGTGCGGGAGAGTGTCACTTTTTTGAAAACATGAATTTCAATAAGGCAACCTTACATTAACCCACGGTGAGCCAAGTGCAGTGTCTTACACCCGGTAACCTTTCATAACGATGATCATTTTATTGATTTGTCTTCCTTTACCTTCCTTTAGTATCTTGTGACATATCTGAATAGGAAACCTCACTTTAACCATTGGACATGAGCAGAGCAAAGAGAGCAAAACCAAATTCAAATACTGGTGCGTTCAGGCTTCAAGTGCCCGGGCAATCCTTTTTGGCATCGGAAGAGAAGAAATGCTGTTACTTCATGAGATAGCAGTCTGCCCATCTGATGACAAAATGCGATCACTGTCTTATCTGTAGACAACGACTCCGCTAGCTCCCAGACAGAGAGAGGCAGAACTCTAGTGTTTCCTGGTGGAGAGGAGCGTGCCAGTATTTCCAATGACCTGGAAAGGAGGCATCTGTTGGAAAGCAGCATTGAAGCAACTGAGGGGGACTATTTTAAAAATACTGAAAGAATGGTGAGAAAGAGCTTCTGCATTTGAATCTCCTTGATGCTTCCAGTTCCCCTGTGACATACCCTGAACTTGGTGTCTCTCCAGTGAGGATTGAGCTATGCCAGAATAGCCAAGAGGATGGTATTTTCAAATCCAAAGCACTAACATAAATTAGTGTTCTCCTTTCCACTAACTGACTTAGAGGGAACAAGTTCATATGGTCGTATGCACAGAGGAGGAAAAAAAGAAAAGAGATAAGAGGTATTTTATCTCAAGATATGAAATCTAACATTGTGTTTTTTTTTTTTTTCAGGAAAAATGCAGTTTTGTAGGCAAGCAGGTAGGAAGAGAGAAGAGGAAGAAGCACATTTATTCATTTTAATTGTAGTCGCACATTGTACTTGTTCCCCCTGACCTCAGGATGAGAACCCAGGTCCTTGGGATGTTTGTGGACTTGCTCAACTGGAGGTGGCAGACCTCGCCGTTCTTCACCATGGTGTGCCTAGCACTGTATTTTTAAACAGAAGCCTTTTCTGCTCCCAACCAGAGCTCCTAGCCACCTCCTGAATCACCCCCACTGTCAGACCATGCTGTTCCCTGTGAGGCCACCTATATAGCAAATAGAGGGAGAACCCTCACATGAGGGACAGCTGGTTCTAGAGCGTGATGTGATCACCTTTTTGCTTGTCCAATAATTTTTCTCCTTGAAAGCTGGACTTGCACTAGTGTTGCTGGGGAGAGCCATAGCACCAGGAATAACACCACCAGTAGGTGGACAATGCATGTTAACTCCCAGCAGTTCTCAGCAATTCAGAATCATTCGGTCACACAGGGGAACTTCTGAAAATAACAATATCCAGTCCCACTCCCAAGAGATTGATATTTAATTGGCCTGAGGTGGAACCCTGGCATCAGTGGTATTGGGGGGTCTCACCGCCAGGTGATTCCCATGTACAGTCAGGGCTGTAGATGGAGAACAGGAAACCTCAGGACCTCACTCCTTCTCCTCCTCTTCCCCTCTCCCTCCCCCTTCCTGTCTCCTTAATGAGTCAAATAGACTTGCTTTCTGAAGAGGAGGGTTTTATTTTCTTTTATGGACTTGATATAATTTCCCAACGCCTATCAAAATAATAAATATATACTGAAATTAATTTCAGATACTATAGAGAAATCCAAAAAAAAAGTCAAACTGCTTATAACTTTTCATTAGAGATAAGATTCTACTTTGGTATATGACTTTCTAAATGTCTTCTTGAATGTATGTTTTATTTTTAACCCATTCATCTATTCGTCTATCTACCAATCTCTCTTTCATCCATTCTTGTATCTACCAACCTATCATGTATTCTTTTTACAAAATTAAGACATTATTCTCTTTCCTGTTTTACTTTGTGCATCAGAGATTTCTATGACGGTAAATGTAGATACACATCATTTTAAAGAACTGCAAGAGTTGCCCATTTAAAGTACATTCAACAATTAGTTTAATTTTCTTTCAGTGGAAATGGAAGCTCTTCTCATTATTGTGTTCCTATAAACAAAGCCAAAATGGACATGCATTTGCTGACATTTCCATGTAATCCTTTAGTCTAAGTTACTAGGAGTAGAGTTACCAACTTAATAGATAAGTATCTTTCATGTTCTGGTTTCTTTGTTAGATTGCCTTCTCAAAGATTATGTCAATTTACTAGAGTGACCTTACATTTGTTTTCATGTTTCCCAACCGTCAGTTTTTCCCGCATTTAGTGAGCAGTCTGTAACGCAGGCCAACAGGAGTGACTGAGCTGCCCTGGGACCAGGCTGCTGAGGGGACCAAAAAGCCCCATCCTGCTTTGTTCCGTTTAGAAATATGGTCAGCCTACAGTTTGCCTGCTCTCAGTATGATGTATCTGTGCCCATTTCCTATCAGTCTTAGCAGCCTACAAAACTGGAAATTACCGTAACATAAACATTTTCATTTGAATCAAAACAACAATGAACTGTCACCTCACACCTGTGAGAATGGCTCTTATCCAAAAGACTAGAAGCAAGTGTTGTCGAGGATGCAGAGAGAAGGGAACCCTTGCACACTGTGTATAGGATGATAAATTATGGAAAACAATATGGGGAGTCCTCAAAAATTAAAAATACAAGTACTATTTGATCCAGTTGTCCCACTTCTGGGTATTTACTTGAAGACTATGAAACACTAATTTAAAGAGATACACATACCCCCATGCTTTCTGCAGCATTATTTATAATAAGGGTTGGGCAGAACCTAGTGCCCACCCACAGATGAGTGGATTAAGATGTGGTAGACATGCATGATGGAATACTACTCACACATGAAAAATAGATGAAATCCTGCCATTTGCCACAGCATGGATGGACATAGAGGGAATTATGCTCAGTGAGATAATCCAGAAGGAGAAAGACAGCTCACACTATGATTTCATTCATATGTGGTACATAAAGAAACAAAAGAAATAAAATAAAGCAAAAATAAACTTTTAGACTATCAGACCAACTCAGTGGTTAACATAGGGGCAAGGAGGGTGGGCAAACTGGATTAGAGAGACCAACTGTATGGTGAAGGGTGCACTTAGACTGTTAGTGGTGAATGTAATGTTTTATATTCAGATGTTGACTTATAATAATGCACACCTGAGCCCTATATAATATTAAACTGCAGTGTTACTTCAATTTAAAACTATTGCATCTGTCTAACTTGATTCCAGCTGCATTTACAGAGTGTTCAATATATTCTGGGTACTAGAAACCCCAAGACATATAAGCCAGAGTTCTTACTTTCAAGAGCTTTTAATTCTCTTATTCAGTGTTTTTGAGCCTTTAATGTATGTAATTATCTCATGGGCATCTTGCTAAAATGCAGTTTGTTTCATAAATCTCAGATGAGGCCAGAGATTAGGCGTTTCTGAGAAGCTTCCAGAAGATGTCTGTAACTGGGCAGGTGGTCTGCATCTAGCAACAAGGTCAGATCCCACCTCTGAGCCTTTGTACAAGCTCTTTCCTTGGACTGTTCTGCTGTTCCCTGGCTCTGCCTAGCTCAGCTGTTCCCCTAGTTGATTGCATGTCAGAATGACCTGGGAACCTAAAGAAAACAAATAAAAAAATGCTCCAAAGTACAAACACAATTCTTCAGCCTTCTGCATGGGGCTCTGAATCCGCATCTCTCCGAGTGGGGACCACGAATCAGTCTTTTAAGCAAAATCAGAGACTGGATTCTCAGATGCACTGGTTAGGTTTCTTCATCCGAGCACCACTTCTGAGGTCGGAATGAGTTTGGTTCCTGTGCCTTCACTGGACACTTTTACACCACCCCCTCCCCCCACACACTTCTCCCATGAATGGATTAATGTGCCATTACTCCATAGAACCTGTGTTCCTTCTAGTCTCTGAGTTTGGTGCTGACAAGTAGGGCACTTAGGACTCAGGAATAAATAAATGATGGACAGAATTTATAAAGTACAGTGTGTGGTGTGGTGTGTCCTTGTGGCTCAGGAAGCTGAGACATTGGTGTGCAGACCAAGTAGAGCTCAGTGACCAGAGTTTGAGACACAGGCAGGAGAGAAAATCAAAATAACTAATTAACTAAATGAGTAAATAGAGATGCTTCTTTCTCTCCTTCCTTTATCCCTTAAATGCTTCTTTTTCCCTTCTTTCCTTCCTCCCTCTCTTGAAAAAAAAAAAAAAGAAAGGTTTAAAGAGAGAAGTAACTTGTTCAGTGATGACACAGTTGGCCTTCTGGACACCCGATACATCCCTCTTCTGCCTTTCCAGTCTTTTTTCTTTTCTTTTTTTTTTTTTTTTTTTTTTTTTAAGGAAAGGTGCAGGCAGGAATGAAGGCAGTCAGGCAGGCATGCAGGAAAAGAGAGGAGAAAGAAACACTTTATTTTATTTTTATTTAGTTGTTCACATTAGCTGTTTCCCACAGACCTGGCATGCAAACCCTGGTCCTTGGGAATACATGTGGATTGCACTCCTTCAGAGGCGGCAGACATAACTGCTACTCCACCAGGACATGCTATCTATAGCTTTTATACTTTTATCTCAAGCTGAGTAAACTTGTTTAAGTGTTCCCAATGTGATGCTTATTATGATCTTAGAAATTAAAAATGCTAACAGTTATTCCCACCTGACATTCTAGAGGCACTTGACTTGAACAGTAACATGAAGATTGCATCCTTTGAGAATAAACAATGGTTCTTCTAGTCGCTTCCACATTATACTTTTTAATCTGAGCAAGGGAGAAAATGAGCATAGATCAATCAGCAAAAATCACCTTCTCCCAAACCCACGGAAGTGTGGGGAGTTTGAATGAGAGTGAAGACAGGAAAGCAATTTGAGCTCTTTACAGGGAAATCTTTATAATTGCAGGGGCAGAGGACTGTTGGGTGAACGCTTCAGTCTAGGGTTGCCGTGGTTTTACCTGTCTGCTGCTTTTTGTGCTGAGGGAAAGAGAGGAAGGCCTTGAGCTATAATTAAAAGATGGTCGTGAAATGACTTGTGTGTAATACAGGGTTGATCTGAAAACAGGTCAAAGGTCCTGAATTCAATTAGCCTCAGTACCACCTTTTTATGGTGTGAATTGCATTACAGGTGTGAGTATTAAATGGGTTATTAAACCCATTCCTCTCCTGAGATGAAATGCCTAGAGAATATAATCAAACACAAACATTATTTAAGAAATGTCAATATCATGTACTCCTAATATGAAGAACTAGAAGACACTTAATTTACAATAAAAATGGTTAGGCACAGTATAATGAAGTGCTCAAATTAGCATTGATACACAGAATCACAGAGATCTCAACAGTCAGACATGATAAAGCTGTGGGGTGTTGGCAATTCAAATACTACTGATGAGGGAGTGTGGGTAAAGTGATTTTCTGATAACTTCCAAGTTCAACCTTGTACCATCTTTCCTTGATTTGTTCATTAACTACATTTTGAAACATTCAGCATTTTAAAATCGAGATATAATTCACATACCATAAATTCATCCCTAAAGTCTGTAATTCAGTGATTTTTAGAATTTTCACAGAATTTTACAGCCCTCACAATGATCTAATTTCAGAACATTTTTATCATCCCCCAAAGAAACTCATACTCATGAAACGTTATTCCCCATACCCTCCCTTCCTCAAGTTCTAAAAGCCATTAATCTACTTTCTGTCTCTCTGGATTTGCTTATTTTGGACATTCCATAAATAGGCAATAATACAATAGGTGATCCTTCGTGTCTGGCTTCTTTTACTTTTAATAATGTTCCCGAAGTTGGTGCATTGTGTGCTAGAGCCTCACGTCTTTCATGTCTGGATGATCTATTCCATTGTATTGTATGGATGTACTGAATTTTGGATCCAGTCGTTTGCTGATGCCATTGGATCATTTATGCATTTTGCTATTTATGAATAATGTGGCTGTAAACATCTGAGCACAATTTTTTGTAAGGATCTATGTTTTCTAGTCTGTTTGGCATATACTAGGAGTGGAATTTTGGGTCATATGGAAACTCTGTTTCACATTTTGAGGAACTGCTGGCAACAGCTGCGTTTTCCATTCCCACCAGCTGTGCATGAAGGTTCCAGTTTCTCCACATTAACTTATTTTTTTAATCTATTTTACCACATCCATCCTAGTGTGTAAGGAGTGGTAATTCATCGTGGTTTTGATTTGTCTTTCCCTAGTAACTGATGAGCATGTTTTTATGTGTTTTTTTGTCCATTTTTTGTATCTCCTTTACAGAAATGTCTATTTTAACCCTTTGTCTACTTAAAGAATTAGGTCATTTGCCTTTTTACTGTTTATCAGGAGAGCTCTTTATATATTCTGGATATTAGACCCTTAGTAGATATATGACTGGCAAATATTTTCTTTACTCTGTAGGCTATTTTTTCACTTTCTTGTTGGTATCATTTCAATGCAAAAGTTTTTAGTTCTGATGTACTATACCCTATTGATTTTTTTCTTTTATTGCTTATGCTTTTGATGTCGTGGGACATCAAGACTTATACTTATGTTTTCTTCTAAAAGTTTTACATTTAGGTCCCTGAGTTAATTTGTGTATAAGTTTAAGAATCCAATTTCATTCTTCTGCATGTGGATATTTAGATGCCCCAGCACCATTTATTGAAAAGACTATTCTTTCCCCCTTGGATTTTCTTGGCACTGTTGTCAAAATCAAGTAACCACAGATGTAAGAGTTTATTTTTGAACTCTTGATTCTATTCTGTTGATCTATATGTATACCCTTATAGCACATATAACATTTTCGCATAACATTTACATGTTGGAAATTACATATTGGGTTCAGAAAATTGTTAACAGGATTTTTATCAATATGATTATCTAGTGGGACAATGAAAAGTCATGTGGTAGGCAGGGAAATTCTTTCTCCTCTGGGACTATGTTGCCCATTGCCGTGTATCTATCAGTTTTAGTCCCTGTCAACTAAATGCCAAGGCACCCCTAAATCATTTTGACGGTTAAAACATCTCGTGACTCTAGAACTCCCCTGAGGAGACAATGTCCCATTGAGAGTCACTTCTCTAAGAGTAACCTTCAGCCTTGTTTCAGCCTATTTTCTTCTCTGCTTTCTCCAGTTAGTCTTTCCAGGTTATTACTTGCTTGAAAGCTCTCGATGAATGACTTCTTCTACCATGTGAGATAAAGTTCAAATTTTCAACATGGCCCATCAGCTTGATAACTTTCCAAATCCTTGTCCTGCATGCCACCTGATCTATGGAATGGGTTTTGCCACCACCAACCCCTATATGTGCTGTCCCTACATTGGTCACATAGCCTGCTCTTTGCAATCACATTTATCTTTGGTACCAGTTCCATCAGTTCCTCTGAAAGTCTGTGGGTCTCCCCACCAAATGGATGGTACACTGCCTTGAGTTCCCCAAGCACCACTGGGAAAATTCCATTCTGGCATTTACTATTCTGAAGTGCAAGAACTGGGTTCTTTTTCTACCTCTGGCTGGAGGTGCCCTGCCCTGTGTGTGTTCGCATCAATAGCTTTGTCTCAGTGCCAAGTGCTTTGCCTGGCAGACTGTTGAGGTCAGTGGATTTTGGTTGAAAGATGAATTCTCAGTACTGCTCTAAGTTCTTACACCTTAGGACACTGCTCCAGTTCTCTGAAGATGTTTATTGGACTTGGAGCTCATACAAATTTATTGCCACTATTTACGTAATACATATGCTCTTCTTTGAAAATGATAGATAGGGATCTGTCTGCATAATTCCTGGGAGGAGGCAAGAAATCTCCCAGTTCAAAATGTCAGCATTGTCACAAGCATCCTCAATAGCAATAGAAAGTCTTGCAAATACTGGAAATTCTCTGTTGGGGCAAACTCCTTCTGTTCCATATGGAAAAGGCAGCTAAAAACTTAAATACCCCGTGAGAGAGATTTAAGGGCAGTGGAAATGTCTGATGGCAGATAAACAAAGACTAGAGAGAGACGAGGAGGCCCCGGGGAACTAACCAGAGCCTTAGTGGACAGGCATCTAAAAATAGAAGAGGATGGAAGAATACATTTGTCTACAGGGACACCTGTTGCATTCAAGTGACGTGTTTGCAAACATTGGCACTGAAGTCAACATTGAACCTCCATCCTCTCACTACAGCTCTGATGCCCAAGCCACTGTTAGAAACTTTTTTTGGGGAGGGGCATGATTGAACATTGTAAAATATTTTTTCTTTCCAAAATGAATATACACTCATTGGAAAAATCTTAAGAAATATGATAATAAAAAGGAGCAACATCCCTGGCCATGAATCCCACTGCCTACAGATGGCACTGTGAATATTCTGGTGTCTACGCTTCTAGTAACTTTGTTTCTCACCAGTATTTCTAACTCCTCAGTGTGATGATCAGTTGTTGTGGAAGACTGTAAATCTGAGAGCTAAAAATGGAAGGGGGAAAAAAAATAAAGCAAAAGCAAGAAGAGAGTCAAACAAGAAATGCTGAGCCATTGCCAGTTCTTCTCTGCCTGGGAACTGTGCTGGATGCATGGCAAGGAGTGATTAGAGTATTGATTCTATTACATCGTGTGCTGCACAGCCATTACGTCAGTAATGCAATTCAGAATGACCAGAATGAGATTACCTCTGAGTCAGATGGCAGCTCCTGACTTTTTAAGCCAAGGAGAAATGGTCTTTGGTCAGGTTTATTAATTCAACTTTTCTCCTCTATGTCTGTGCTTTATTCAGCATGGAGTCGAAAGGCCATGTTGAAACTGGATATTAACTCATGTTCAGCAGTTTCTTTTACCACAGTGGGCTTTTCTTTCATTTCTGTACCTGATCAGACCTGGCCAGCAATATCTCTGATTCTCTTCCTTTCTTTCCACTGTGCAAACCCGTGCCAGGATTCATGGATTCATGATTACCCTGACCAATGAGACAGCCTGACTGGTCCCAGCTTTCAACTTCATCTTCCCCATTCTCTGCTTCCTGGTGGACCCTGTTTGAAAGTCCAGCCTGGTTATGACTTCTGTTCAGAAACTTTCACCACTTCCCTGATGCAAAACGAATGCAGTTCCATGCCCTTAGCAGGTATTTGCCTTAGTTTAGTTTCCAACCTAATATTCTGTTACTCTCAGACAGTTCCAGGGGTAAGTAATCTCTGAAGGGGTCATAAAGCTTTCTGAGCAAAAATATTGTTTGCTTAGCTAATTATGAAAATTCTACATGCTCATCGTAGACAATTTGGAAAATGAGAGGGAGTGTAAAGAAGAAAGTAGTCATTACCCATATCCCACTGCCTAGAATTAGCCACTGTTAATATTTTTGTCCAAAATGGTCCAAATTATGCTCAAATTATATATCTAAGAGGGTATTTTGCTGTTCTCACTTGTTATTATATGTTATTTGCTTAGACTATCAACTTATATCTTATAAAGTAAGATTTAAATGGTTGTTCAATGTCTCATTGTGTTGTTCCATATTGATGTAATCATCCATCTATTGTTGGTATTGCTAGACATTAAGGTTTCTATCAAATTTTCGCTATGATAAAAAAATTCTACAATGAACTTGAATGTTTTTAACCACACTTTTGATATTTACAAAAGATTTCTGGAAGGTGTCACCTTACAAATCTTCTGCCTGTTTTTTAATAATCGGTATATTTGTTTACTCTTTCCTACTAAATATCTATCTATCCTGTGTAAACTGACACAAAGTTCTACCCATTGTAGGTACATTATAAATGTTGGTTAAATTTAAAGATGGTTCAACCTCATGGGTCTCAATTTCTACTTTTGTAAAATAAAAGCATTGAATTATATTAGTTTCAGTCATGGTATTTTAAAGTTCTTATATTTTCATATTCTAGCTAATTACACATATGTAAGATACGATCATAGATCTTTTCTTGCATGGGTAACTAATTTCCCATGGGGCTCAGGATGGCCTACGGTCATACGAGGATGGACTTTTCGGAGGCAATATGGCAAAATGGAAAACCCATTGGGTTTACATTTCCTTAGCTCTGGTTTTAAGTTCTCTTCTATATGACCTTGGCAAAGTTTCTTAGCCTCTCTGGATTCAAGTCTTCTTTGAATACTATTATCATGCTTACTTTGCAGGGTTGATGGGAAGGCTAAATGGGATAATGTATGCAGGACTCTGTAATAGTGGGTTTTGATTGTCATAGCTGCTATTCTCTAAGTAACAAAATTAGGCAACTTTAAGTGCTTTGCATGATGACAGAGAAGTTTGCTATATCAGGGTTATTCTTCGAGGAAGGCATTAACCCTCTTTTTCAGTATCAGCATAGTGAGTTACCATATAAACCTATTTTCTACATGCATGTTTGTAATGGGAGAATCTAGACACAGGTCCTATTTAAGTATTCCAGAGAAAATCTGGAGAAGCTAGGTATTGATTTTGCCCTACTACAGATACAGACACATCAAAGGAAGTCTCTTCATTGATATTTTTTGTTAATTATTTCAAGATCTGCATTATCCTTATTAAAATGTAAGTCTCCAGTCTGTCTCCCACTCCCATGATGACCTTTATAACAAAATTAATATTACAAACACTAAGATATTGAGGATAAAAACAAGAGGAGGGTTCTAGAAGAGTCTAAAGGAATAAATGGGTAAATAAATGTCTCATTAAGAAAGTAGTGGTCATGAGGACTTTCAGGTCCCTCAGGAATTCCTTTCTTTTCTTTTTTTTTCTTAAAATGTGCAGGCAGGAACCGTTGAAGACAAGTAGGCAGACAGGCAGACAGGAAGAGAGAGGAGGAAGAAGTATTTTATTTTATTTTTATTTAGTTGTTCACACTGGTTGTCCCTCCTCACTCCTCCCTGAACTGAGGTATGTGACCTGTGCTATTTGGAGGCAACTGATCTAACAGCTGCTTGACCAGGGCTCTGCACTCCAGCTAGAAACAACTGGACAGAGCGGAGGATAACCCAGAGGAAGTGAATCCACTTATCTGAAAACGAGACTGAGAGGTTAAAACAGAAAGGATTTCCCGGGTGTGCCCCGATCTTGGGCAACTACAGTAACTTAAGCTTTAGTTTACTGGTGTGTAAATTACCTCTCACTTAGAGGGTTGTTATCAGCTATGATATAAAGTAGTGTAGGTGAAGGGCTTTCACAGTCCAGTCTCATTGGAAAGGCTAAGAAAACAAACCCAAACAAAGTCTGGAATCAACCTTTTCATTATTTAAAATATCATGACATCGGGCCAGGAAGTTTTCAATCAGCCTTCCTTTGTCACTATCCCTTGAGTTATGTAATTCCATATTGATTTTAATCAGTGCATTTGAAGCTGCCTAATTTTGTTAACGAGAGAATTTTAATTCCATTTACCAAGCTTTTAACAAACGCTGCTTCTGTGTCAGCTGCTGTGTAGGGTGCTGGGACAGGAGATGAAGGGGTGAGCCTCCTGTCTCAGAGATCTCGTGTTGACTGCATCTAGCCTTTGTCATTGGTTTGGGAGACGGGGATGGGAAAGATAAGTAGTATGAGCTAGTTAATAAGAGTGGGGATCTAGCATTCAACTTCATCCCATCGAATCCCAGTGCTGTCCCTGAGCAGCAGTGGGAACTATCGTTTTTTAATGCTCTTATTTTTTAAGACTTTATTTTCTTTTTGGTTTTAAGATCACAGCAAAATTTAGAGGAAGTTAGAGATTTTTTATACATCAACTGCCCTCACACATACATTGTCTCTCCCATTCGCACATCCCTGATCAGAGTGGTGAATTTATTACAATTGATGAACGTACATTGATACATCATCACTCAGCTTTTATAGCTTATATTAGTGTTCACTCTTAATGTTGTATATTTGATGGGTTTGAACAAATGTTCAATCGTGTGCATATCATTATAGGTATATATGGAGTAGCTTCACTGGCCTGAAAGTCCTCTCTGTTCTGTTAATGCATCGCTCCATCATGCCCAAACCCTGGCTACTGATCTTTTATGTCCATAGTTTTATCTTTCCCAGAATTCCATCTATTGGAATCACGTAGTCTTTTCAGATTGGCTTCTTTCACTGAATAATATGCGTCTAAGATTCCTGCTTGTCTTTGCAAGGTTTTCTCATATATTTTTTAGTGCTGAATAATATTCAATAGTCTGTATACACTACAGTTTATCCATCCACCTACTGAAGGACAGCTTGATTGCTTCCAAGTTTGGGCAATTATTAATAAAGCTGTTTGTTATAAGCATACTTGTGAAGGTTTTTCTGTGGAGATAGCTTTTCAACTCCCTTGGATAAATACCTACTGTTATAATTGAGGGATCATATGGCATGACTATGTTCAGTTTTTTTGGAAACACAAGCTGTCTTTCAAAGTGGCTGCACCATTTCGTATTATCTCCAGCAATGCACTTTTTGAGTTCCTGTTGCTCCATATCCACCGAGTATCTGCTGTGTCAGCTGCCATTCTAATAGGTGTATAGTGGCCTCCCTATGCTTTTGTTTTTTTATTTGCATTTCACCTAGCACACTTGATAGAGAACATCCCTTCATATGCCCATTGGTCATCTGTATGTCATCTTTGGAAAGGTGTTTGTTAAATCTTTGGTCCATTTTTCAGCTGAGTTATTTGTTGTTTTATTGTTATACTTTGAGTGCCTTCTCATTTTTGGATAATAGCCTTTTATTAGCAGTGCCCTTTGCTAATTTTTTTTTTATTCTCTTGACATTACCTTTCTCAGAGCAGACATTTTTAATTTTAATGAGGCCCAGCTTAATGATTATTTACTTCATGGGTTGTGTTTTAGTATTATATCTTAAAAGAAATCATCATAGCCAAGATCATATATGTTTTCTCCTTACTTTTAGGAGTTTTAGGGACCTGTAATTTGAGCTCTCCCTGCTTATTTTATTTTTCCTTCTATAAAATACCACTTTCCCTAAAAATATTATTCTAAGGTTTAAATGAGATACTCCATGGAATTTGCTTAGAAAATGCAGGGCTGATAATGAGTCATGTTTGTTCGCTAATAAACATACTATGAGTATGTTTGGGAGGCAAGAGCCTTAACTTGTAGTCCTCCTTCCCACTTAATAGTTTTACTATCTTGGACAAGACTTATGCCTCTCAGTCAAATGGGAAGGAAGAGGGTTGCTGCATTGGCTGGGCTATAAAAGGAAATTGTGTGGGACTAGATACTGGAGCAAGAAGGAGAGGAATGCAGGAGGTCTCCAAGGGTGCTGTAGCCCTCCCCTGTCCTATAGGGCAGTTGTGGGAAACCACAATAACCCATCCAGGCACGGAAGTTGGGAGTCTTGCTATTTTTAGTTTAGAAAATGAAAGAGCTGGTGGGAGGGATTAGCTACTTAAATTCTTTTTCAGATTTATAAATTCTCAAATGCTACATGCTTATTCTACTTCTAACTTGCTATGTTTTGTACACTGAGGTATTTGGGCAAATAGCCAGTTTTATTTTCAGATCACCGTGGTGGGTGTGCGTAGTCCAGTAATAAGACCGTGTGGCTGAAATTCAAATAGGAAACACACCCACCTCATATGAAAAATGTCAAATGATAGAGTTGAACATGATGTTTTTCCTACAATGTCATTCTGAATGGAGAATTACAAAGTCGGGTTTCAATGACTGAGCTTTTTCATTGCCTATAAATATAAGGTTATAGTATAAGAATAGTTTGTTTAAGTTTCTACTTACACCTTAAACAGAAGGGGTGGCAATTCCTTCCTGTTATAATAGTGCTTAGTCTTGGTATAAATAGTCCTCCCTGTGTGGCCTGCTCAGCTGAAGGATGTGAGCTGCTGATTTTCATGCTGGTAACTGCCTGCTGGAGTGACTGTGTTGGGAAGCTATGCAGGAGCCCAGCTGCATGAGAGTCAAGCTTCCTAAAACCCAGTGACAGACATCTGGTGCAAAATACATGAAAGACCCGCCTAACTTCATGAATAATCACAGAAACACAAATTAAGCCCATTGAAACAACTTCAAACTATGATATAATCAGCAATTTTAAAGTCTGATAACACTGGGCGCTGGCAAGGGGGTGCAGAACACTGGTGGAAGTATAAGTTTCTGCAACCACTTTAGAGAGAAATTCGGCAACATCTAATAAAGTTATAGTCCACCACCACACCACAATCTTACATCCCAGCAACTCCAACCACCCCTAAACTTCTGTCTCACCAAATTACTAATTAATATGTCCCTATTGCTTGCCAGCATGAGGACTGATAAAGGACTTATTTAAACAGCGTATGAATGGTTTCAAAGGGTTGTTTCGACTTATAAATATGTTCAGGGGAAGAATATAGAATGAAATTTCTTTTCAGAGAGATTGTGGTTAAATTAAAATGGATTTCTTAAGCTATTGTAAGAGTCTCTTCTGATACTAGAAAAGAGAGCTTTTTCTTAATGAGGACTAATTGATTTTAGAAATACAATGTTACCCCTTTTCCTTAAACATTTTTATTGTGAAAATAATAATGATCTATCATTATAGAAAATTTAGAAAGTAGAAAAGGACCTATAATCTAGCACATGACTGCTGTTACATCAGTTTTAAAATATTTATGTAAAAGATGTAGCATTACAGAATAATATTTTGCTCCTTTCTTTTTCTGTGGCAATTGTTATTTACCCTTGAACACTCGTTAGTTTGTATAAATCAAGAAATGGATTAATCTGTGTTCTAATTAAATGTAGGTTTTTTTAATTTTTTTTTTTTTTTTTTACAAATTGGAAATTCTAATACCTAAGTTTAAAACAAGCAAATAGGTACAGCTCAGGCACTAAGTGAGTGACTGGGTCATGATCATGAAACATATAAAGTTCAAGGATCTGGATTTGAATTCTGGACTCAAGACCTGGGTTTGAGACTCTGGGACAGAGCTGGGGTAAAGGGGACAACCAAAATAAATAAAAAAATAAAAATGCATTCACCTTTTCTTCCTTCCTTAAAAATGTTTCTTCTTCCTCTCACTTCCTTCCTCTTTTTAAACCAACAACAAAAACCCTTAAGCAAGTAGACTCAATTGACATAATTGATTTTCTCTCTTTCCCTCTTTTATTCTCTTTGTTTTAAATTTGTGGTTGGCTTTTAATGGGACCCTAGTCCCACACAATGTGTAATTAACAACCAAACTGAACTGAACCTTTTCAGTTCTCTGGCATTTCAGGAGCTGATTCAGTCTTTGCTGCCTCTCTGAGTGGGACCAGGAATAACTAGCCCAGAGGAAGAATTTCCTTCCATTACAAATCACCTGTGGACAATGTGGTGGGGATCTTGTGTCTGAAGAAATAGGCATGCTAGGATTCGCCTCACTGAGGTGTGTGAGAGCCCCATTTGGGTTGCCTGTCAGTCCTGTTATTCCCCTCTCTCTCCATGGGACTGCAATCTCCAACATTTTCTCTCTCACAAAGTGTTAGGCATCTCCTTAACTTTATTGGTGCCTCTTCTCTTAAAACAAAACATTAAAAGATTAAATTATTTTCAGACATATGTAAAAGTATAGAAAGCAGTATCTTTAAAATATTAAAACATTTAAATTATGAAATATTTATGAAAAGTACAGAGAACAATAAATCAATTTAATAGACTTCAACATTTTGCTTTAGATCTTTTTTTTTCTGAACAGAAAGAAAAGTTACCATTTAATAGCTAAGGCTCCTTTATTTCATCTCTTTCCCTCTTTCTCCATGGAGGTAACCACTATCCTGGAGATGGTATGCTTCATTCCCATAGATATTGAGATAGTTTTTAAGTCACATGTATTATAACCATATAAATTATTGTTTTGTATGTGTTCAAGATGTTTATGCATATTATCAGCTAGTTTTCTCATTCAAGGTTTTATTTTTGAGATTTATGTGTCTCTGGGTCTAACTCTGTTATAGTATCTCACGGCAAATACGCTAGTTTATTTATTCATTCTCCGAGTGCTGGCAGCTCAGTTGCTTGTGTTTTCACCACCAGCACAAACAATTCACTGTGACTAGCTGCAGGATGTAATATCTTACCCAGGGGTGGTTGGAGTTGCTGGGATGTAAGATTGGGGTGTGGTGGTGGACTATAACTTTATTAGATGTTGCCGAATTTCTCTCTAAAGTGGTTGCAGAAACTTATACTTCCACCAGTGTTCTGCACCCCCTTGCCAGCGCCCAGTGTTATCAGACTTTAAAATTGCTGATTATATCATAGTTTGAAGTTGTTTCAATGGGTTTAATTTGTGTTTCTGTGATTATTCATGAAGTTAGGCGGATCTTTCATGTATTTTGCACCAGATGGATTTTCTTTTTGGTGAATTGCTTGTTCCTAACCATTGCTCATTTTCTTACTGTGTTGTCAACTATTTTTCATACATCAGTAGGAATTTAAAAATACGTGTATTTATACAATTCTTTGTTAGTTATGTACATTGACTACATCTTCTCTAGATAGAATATAGTGGAAATAAATCTAAATTGACCTTTTCCAATAAATATAGACTGATTAAATGAGCAATTTTTATGATTGAAAGGGTGGATTTTATTATTTAGAAGGCATATACATAGAAAACATGAAGACAGAAGGTTTAATGTAAACGTATAGAAAAGACATAAATTACATGGCAAATATAGACTTCTTGTGCCGTTGCTCTTCTCCTCTGATAGCTAATGTGAAGTTTGCCTCAAAGGGAAACTTAGTTGGGATAATGCTTTAAATCATTTATTTCTTACGAAAATACAGAGGAGAGAAATTGTACATTAAAAAAATGGGACCTTAGGGACTGCATTTTCTTTCGCCAATATTGCCCATGTCTTTCCAAAAAAAAAAAAAAAAAAAGGTTGAAACAATTTACTAAAAGAAATCCCTTAATTTGGAAACGACTGTTCCTGGAGAGACGAAAGAGGCCCTACTCCTCCCCAGAGCCCTTCATGATCTGCACGCAGTGGACACAGGTTTTGGTTCATGGAAAACAATAGCAAGAGCAGAAAGTGGTTTAGCTTTGCACTTGTCTCACTAACAGAAGAGCCAGAGTTGGATAAAGTTTTTAATTTCCAGTGGAAAATTATATTCAATTAGTCTGTTTGACTTATTTTATTTTAGCCTAGACATTGAAATTGTCCCAGTTGTTTCACTATGTGTCTGGAACAATACATAGCAGAAACACACACACACATGTGCGGGCGCACTTAGCTGTGCAGTGTTACTTATAAAAAACTGAAGCAGCTGGTTTCTAATATATGTATGTATTCTGATTCTTACATATATACAGAAGAATGAGCTATGGGAGCTAATCTCTTTTTCTGTTTTAACATTTTAATATTTTATATGTAGCTTACAAACCACTGCTATAACTCTATGGCATGTCTTTTTATTTTTTAATTTTACAATGCTATCTTTTATAATAGAGAAGTTTTTAATGTAGTCAAATAGATCTGTATTTTCCCATGTGATTTATTTATTTGTGTTTGTGTTTAAGATAGATATTATTTTATATATTTATTAAAAGGTTTAAAGTTTAGCTTTAAAATTTAAATTTTAAAATTTAATAGCATTTGGGATTTTATTAGTTTGGCAATTTTTGCTTTATAGATTTGAGGCTATGTTTTTAGAGGTATACTGATTCAGAATTATTGTATATTACTGGTACATTTTTCCTTTTATCATGTTTTATTACCATTATTTGTTTATAATAATCATTTTTATCCTAAAGTTATTTTGACTGATATTAGTAGAGCTCTGCTAGCTTCTACTGTTTGGTATTTGAAAAATGTTGATTAGGTTTTTCTATCCCTTCATGTTAAAACTTTCTGTTGATTTTCAAGATTATTCTTAAAATTAAAATCTACCCTTAGAACCTGAAAAATGCTCATTCAATTGACTTATATTAATTGGATTACTAGTAGACTTAGATATATTGTTTATTGTTGTATATTTACCATGTTTTTTTCTTTATTTCTTTCCAAGCCCTATAGGACTGAAAACATTTTCCTTTCTACTCATTTGTGTTGTTTTGCAATCTATTATTTTGTCGGTTAAGCATTGACTTAAAATCTGAAACTAGTCATTATATTTGCTGACCTTTTACATAAAATGAATATTTTTAACTCCTTTGCTCTCATTAATTTTCCTCACTCTTCAATATTATAGCTTCCTACTATTTTATTCCCAACTTATTTTTAAGTCCCCACTGCTTTGATCATTGTTTTATTTATGACACGTAGATGTTACTTTAGATTTACTCTCGTTTCCCAATTTCTTTCTTTGCTCATTATTCCTCTGAGTTCAATATCATTCTTTAAGAAGGATATTGTTTAGCTGTTCTTTCAATAAAAGTCTCTGAGTGATTAACTATTATGGTATTTTTTTGGAAATGTCTTTATTTCAGCCTTAATCTTAGAGTGTACAGAATACTAATTGACAGTTATTTTCTTTCACTATTTTGTTGTCTTCTGGCCTCTGGTTTCTTCTGGAAAATGTGCTGAGAGTCAGTAATTCTTGTCTTGGTAATCTTTTTATATGCACTATGAACATTAAGGATTTATTTCCCCTCTTGTCTTTCTGATTCTGACATTTATTACATGTGTCTAGATGTGTATTTATTATTATATTCTGTTCAGAACTGGTTTTTCATCCTTACATCTGAGAATATACATTTTTATGAAAATCTGGAAAATTCTCAGACATTACATTTTCAAACACAACTACCATTTCCTTTGATCTCTCTGAAATGCTTGCTTGAGAAATTCTTGCCTTTCTCATTTTATTCTTCTTGTCTCTTGATGGTTTCATATATCTTTTCTCTTTCTTGACTTCATTTTGTGCAATTGCTTTAAAGATTTCCGTTTACCAGTTCTCCCTCTAGCTATGTATAATCTCCTGTTTAAGCTTTAAGTTTAGTGACCATATTTTTCATTTCTAAAAAGTCAATTCTTTCTTTTTCAAACCATTTTTTCTCATGACATCGTGGTCTCCTCGCCACTTTCTTTTAGTTCTATAATTTTAAAGATGATTTATTATTATTTAAAAAAATTTTAGACTTTTTTTTTGAGGAGAAAGAAGCACTTTATTTTATTTCCCTTTCAGCTGTTCACAGTTTTTTTCTCCTTGGGCCCAGGACTTGAACCCAGGGGTATGTGGCCTGTGTCCTTCAGAGGTGAGTGACCTAACTGCTGTTCCACCAGGGTGCACCTATTGATTTATCATTAATTTTATTGAGGTAACTTTGATTCACAAACATAAGCTTAGATGCTCTGTAATTGTTTTAAATTCATTTATTTCATAGACTCCTCCAGATTTTTTTGTTTTAGGTTTTGGGGATGCTGATTTCCAGATTTTTGTGTGTACTCATTCTGACTCATGGGAGAGTATTTCTTTATATGTCTTAGAGTTTTTTGATTGTGAGTTAACTTCAGTGGAGTTTGTTTTCTTGGGGGGAATATTCCTTGATCCCATGTGGCCTATACTGTGAAAGTTATTCCAGAGTTGTTTTGCATTTTTTTTCTTACTAGTTTTTCATAATATCCATTAGAAAATTTTTATGTTAAATTCTCAGCCTTGAGTTTTAGTCTTTTTCAGGATTAACATAAAATCTAACACTTTACTTACAACAACTATTTATTAGATAATTCACAAACTCCCAGTGTGCACAATTGCTGTTGTGTATTTTTAGAGAAACACTATAAGCTGTTTTTCAGCTAAACCAATGTAGTTGGCTTCAGTATATCAACTTAGGCTTATTGAGGTTACTGTGAAGAGACTATTAGACTAGGAATTAGAAGTCTAGGCATTCAGACTAATATGTTAAAAGAAAAATGGTGTGTCTGTAGACAAATCATTCTAGTTTTCTGAATTTCAGTTTCTCTGTCTACAAAATGAGGATAATATATCTGCTCTGCTTACTTCACAGGGCTGTGATGAAGATTAAATGAAAAAAACTCTGTGGAAAAATGGTATAAACTTTAAAAGACTTTATCCATGGGACATTGATCCTGCGTGGTTGTTTGTGGGTCAGAATGTCATAAACCAGAGGCAAAGATAGGATTTCCTGACTCTTCCTGTGAAAAAACTGCTTATTGTGGCATTGTCTGCTTGCTGGTCTTGCTGCAGAAATATTGCTTTTGATTTTCCTTTACTAGGGCTGACCAAAGGAGCCCTACTGATATTCTGGATGGTTTAGATGAAGCTTCATTTGGTTTTTTGAACCAAAGAATTGTATCCAAAGTCATTCTGTCTTCTCACAATATCCTTTCAGAGTCTTTTAAAGTTAATGTATTATTTACCTCCAGGAAGACTTTCTAAACAGAAGTAGGGCTCCTGCACGTTTGTCTCTACCTCCTTTTCTTTCTCCCTTACCAGTATGTGCCCCGCTTCTTGTGTAGTTGCTGTCAATGGGTCTCCCACCATATACTCACATGGGTTCCATAAATACTCGTTACTAAAGGTTGTATGGAAAGCAAACTTAGCAAAGAATATTTTATTTCTACACTGCATAGCATACTCTGCAGTTCTGATCTGCATTAGGTCAGCATTGGGTTTAGCATTTATCTCTCCATCAGGATTGGATAGATTCTGATAGGCTGATAGATTATAAATATAATACTAAGAATCCTGGTGAGTCCTTTTATTAAATGAAGAAACCTTGCTGGTAAATAATTCCAGCCTCATCTACCAGTCACATATTCTTGTATTAGCTTTCACATAAGAGGTATGTGGGGGTGTATGAGTTATTATTTTCTCCCCATTTCACTTTTAAATCACTGCCCCTTTAAACACGTGGGAGATTGTCCTATGTCATCAGAGTCCCTTGGAGTGAAGTGGCAGTGAAGTAAACAGTGGTGGGTGTTACCTAAGCCAGCTCTGACCAGTGGGTAATCACAGTCATCTAAATTATAGGTTCTCTCTGGAGAACAGAATTATTTTCTGAGTCATTTCCAGAGCCTCTGAAGTGTCACTTCCTGTTGTTAGAGATCTGTTGTGTTGAGGTCAGGTTTAACACTGGCCCCCTCTGGAGGAGGCATGCTGGGACTAGGAAGCAGCTCCCAGGAGCTGGAGCAAGAAGAAATAATTGGACCGGACTCTTCCAGTTCATAGATGAGGAAAGTGAAACCCAAAAGATGTGCCCAGGGTCACATTATAGGTTAGAGGCAGTAGTCCCTGAACCCTGGGGAGGGGAGCATGAACAAAAGGCTATTTCCAGTTCCCTAGTTATGGTTTTAAGTTTCAGCCATTTATCCTTTTGCATAAGTAACAGTCTGAAATCAGATCTGTGCCAGAGTCCCTGCCCCACCTGTTACAGGTTCATAGTCTTTTTAAGCCTGGGTTTCATCATCCAAAAAATGGGGATAACTCCTGGGCACATAGCCAGAGGATACAAAATCTCTAATCCAAAAAAAAAAAATGTCTGCACCCCTATGTTCATAGAAGCCCAGTTCACAGTAGCCAAGACAGGGAGACAACCTGAATGCCCGTCAACAGATGACTGAATAAAGAAGCTGTGGTATAGATGTATATTCAATGGAATTCTATGCAGCTGTTAAAAAACCCCCACAGAATCCCCAAATTGTGCTCTTTGAAGCAGTCTGGAAGAAATTGGAAGGGATCATGTTAAGCGCTGTAAATCAGAAAGAAAAAGAGAAGTATGAGATGGTTTCATGCATATGTTGAATATAATGAAATGAAGCAAATGAACAGATAAGCCCAGCAAAAATTCACAGGACACAGATAATCGTTGCCAGGGGGTGGGAAGGGGGAGGGAAGGAGAGAGGGAACAAGGTAGAGGTAAGGGAAACTGGAACACTGGTGGCGGATGTGGTGTGTAACACCGATGGACTGAGAAGTGAGTCCGTATCTTAAAATGAGTATGACTTTGTAAACAAAAGAAATAATAATAACATTATTATTTTAAAAAATAGAATGAAAAAATGGGGATAATAGTGCTCACCTTTCAAAATTATTGTTCCAATTCATGTTGATATATGACATGCCTATTAAACAACAGATTAAAGTACAAATACTATTCTTACTCCAGGAGATGGGGGTAGATTAACTGCTACCTCTAATTTTAACAGAAACTTGAACTTCTTATAGCACATTTGTGGGCGGCTAAGTGTTTCCTCATTCCCAGTTTGGGGTCTACATAGTTTCTGGTTCCACATAGATCTTCATGTGAATCAAGTGTTTTATTTTTTAAGAATATGTAGTCAGCCAAGCGAAGTAGGTCATAGGGAGGAACACATATATTGGATGATTTCACTCGTATGTGGAATATAAAGAAATAAAACAAACGAACAGAGAAAACAAAACAAAAACTCACCCTTGGACATTGACAACAGAATGGAGTTTACCAGAAGGGAAGGGGCGGGAGGTGGGAGCAAAGGGTAGTAGGGGTTCAGTGGACAATGGCAGAGACTATTAGAAATTTGGTGATGAGTACGTGTGCTATCATGTGATGAAGGATGAACCCACACACCTGAAATTTAAGTTATGTTGTAAATCTGTGTTACTACAAAGAAAACATTTTTTTAGCCCACTCAATAATTTGGTTCTCACTGAAGAACCCTGAATTGTCAGGAGGAAATCTCTAGATTTCTTGTACTCTGAAGACCAGGAGAAATAGATTCTGTATATTCCATGAGCAACTTCAGTTGTCTCAGAAGAGAGAGAACCAGGTTGGTATAGGAAGCCCTGGGCTGAAGGTGGGGTAGGATATTCAGGTAAGGGAGACCCTACCTACAGTCAGCTTCAGCTTAGATGAGCAAGGTTCTCAAGTGCAGTAGTAGCTCAGGGGACCAGAAGATGACTGACTCAAGGTATGGTTCTTTCCTTGGAAATGCAGCCTTCATGGCTCAGCTGACCTGCTGGACTTGAGCAGGCCAAGCTTGAGCAGAGGCTAATGGGAAACCGACTGTGTGTGCACATGCACACTGCAGTGGTTACTGTCAAGCTAAGGTACAACAAATTGTGTGATTGTACTCTATCACTTTTCCTAGGAAAATGGGTGACAATGATCACCTTGCTTGACCCTAAGGCATTTGCAGAGAGAATTGTCTAGAACATCTGGGAGCCTATGGTTTTTCAGGAAAAACAGTAATGAAAAACTAGTCAAAAAGGGGACTGAGTTCAACTTCCCCTCCCTGCAGGTGCAGGACTGAGGGTCACAGCAGGATATAAAAGAACCAGCTGGTTAGGCCCTGGCTGCTCCTTATTCTGTGGATAAATAGAGTACCTCAGCTTCTGCCCTATTGAAGCAGCCCCTTTTCCTGCTATCACTAGATATGAAGAGGAAAACATGGAAGGGGGTTGGTAGGTGTGGGAAAGACTGCATCAGAAAAGTGATGGGAAAAAGCAAGAAATGGAGGTAGGTGAAAAATGGAGAAAATTAAGTTCTAAGGATCTTTGGCAGTTGGTAGAGAGGTCCATCCTGGAATTGAATGGAATATGAGCCATGAAATGCATATTTAAGTTAATATAATATGCTGCTGTTAAAATTTTCAAACTGGAAAATACTTTATATGTGTTAGCCTTTCTGTCTCATAGATGGGTCATCTGAGACCTTGAAAAGCAAGGGGACCCTTGTGCAAGGAGGGGTGCACACAGCTGAAGAGGGGTTGACCCTAAAGCATCACCAAAGCTCCACTTACCCGTGGGTTTCCTTTGTATCATTTTGGCTCCGGGCATGCTAAGCTCATCTGGTTTTTCCCCATCTCCATGCTTTTGTCCATCCCACCAACCTTTTCACCACAAGTAGAGAATGGCTCCAGCCAACTGAAAGAAGTGTGGTTGAGGAAGTCAGGAGTGAAGGCAAGGAGAAAGGGGCACTCTCTCCCCCAGGTCCTCAAAGTTGTACTCATCTCAAACAGGATTTGTGTCAGCTGGTTCATCACTAGACAATGAAAGTCAACAATGACCCCCAATACTACAATTATGAAAAGTTCTTTTTCTTGCACATTTTAAAATTTGATCTCTGCACTTGACTTTTCTAATTTCCACCCTCTCAAGCTCTCTGATCTATCCCACTTACCATTACCTGAACCTTCTGTTATATTTCTGGTCACAATTCCTCTGTACCAAAACTTTTGGTGACATCCTGTCTGTGGTTTAAAACCTAGTGTCTGTAGCTTGGTATCTGCTGTCCCAGACTGATGAGTTTCCCTTGTCATGTAGGCACTGAATTTGCAATGAAATGTGTCTCCAAAAAACCTCCAAGCAGCTGAGACCCAAATTCCAGTGAGGATCACCGTATAGATCATTAGAGAAACCCAAGAAGTCAACCTTGAGAACTTTGCTTTAAAACAAAGTTGGATGAACCAGGCTGATGCATTCTTGCCCTATATCCACCTTAAACATCCTGTTTACAACTGACATTAGACTGTGTTTGACTAGAAATTGGTCCAGAATACAAGCTGTGAGATGAGACGAGCAAATTCATTTCACCTTCTAAAGACTGTGTTTTTCACCCCTTTAATTTTTTTTAACTTATGCTAAGAAAGACTTGATTCCCTAGTCTTAAGAGGAGAAAAATTACCTTGAAAGTGCTAATAGTTTCCTGTATATAAATTAGACTTGGTACAGTTGGGATAATTAGTTAATGACTTCATGATGATGTCTCCTGCAAGTGACTTCTGAAAATTGGGAACAAATTGAATGATTCAGTTTGTTCATTTGTACAATGAACTGAGAAAGAAACAACTCTTTATTTATGTGTGAGATATGCCTTTTATCCTTCAGTCTGAGACACAAGCAAAGGCGTTGAAGAGAGAGAATTAAATGCATTTTCACTTCACTGTCCAGTAAATGCCTCTGAGCCCTTTATCTCAACTCTCTCTTTTAAAAGAAAGTTGTACAGAAAGACTATAAATGTCTCCACTCTGTTTTTGTTGACTTAATTTTCCTATTTCATTCATCATTTCCTTAATACCTTCTAGTCCATCAGCAAGATTAAACTCTGGAATTCTCTTAGACTGAACAAAATGGCTTTTCAAATTACTTCTCTTCCTTTCAAATCCCCCATTCTGTTTTGCTTAATAAATATTCCTTCTGCCATCAGTTCTGCCATTATAGTTTATTAGTCTGCCTGTACTATGTTCTTGTTTTGGAGTTATAAAACAATCTCAGCCTTCACTGAAAGAAGTTAATTCCTGCAGGCAAATGAAAATGTACTTTGAAGTTCTAGAATATTAATTCTGAGTCTAGAATGTAGTGTGCATTGTCACAGTATAGAGCAATCTGTCTTCCTGAAATCATGCACAGCAATGTTGAGAAAGGAGGCTTTTGCTTTTATAAGAAGTAACTTGCATTACATTGACCAGTTGGGCCTGTAATTTTGTTTATTTGACAATTACATGAGAAGAATTCAGAATGCTTCGTTGATTAAGAAAACTAGACCAAAACAACTAATCTTGAATGCAATCCTCCACATGCCCTAGGCAATTAATGTTTTTATTTTAGCAGCAATATTCTGAACAGTGGTTTCTATTTTTATTAACAGTTCTTTGTCAGTTTTTTCTCCATTGTGTCATCAGTTTTAACATACTTGTTGAATGTAGGAATCAAGAGCCATTTGTTTGTTCTTTCTCATGTGGAAACAACATAGAAAAGCTTACCCAAAGACTTACGCAAAGTCTCATACCAAGTTTTTGAATCCTTGGGTTGAATCCTCTGATAAGGCTCAGGAGGTAGACATGTAGCAACATTCTTATCATCCATGCATTCATATAGGTTACTTTAGTATAGGTCTGTTTCAGAGAGAATTTTTCAGTTGCGAATGTGCAGGATTTTAGTGTCAGATGGCAGAGCATTTAGATCTTGACCATAACTCTCTCTGGTTATGAAGACTTAGGCAAATCATTTTAATTCTATAATCGTCATGTATAAAACTGGGATCATACTTACTTCCTGGGAGTCAGTAAATGTAAGCCAGTGTTACTACTATCAGAAGTATTAAGAGGGAGCGAGTTAGTTATCCTTGACCTTACGAAGAACATGCAATAACATACTATTGGAATCACTGTTAAGAGATGACATTATAATGCTCAAATGAAAAGTTCTCCCCAGATTCTTAATGTACTGTGATGGCATGTGACTATTTACATATAACTATAGTTTGGAATCGTTTGGTGGCAGGAAGGAAGAACACATCTAGTCACCACGCTAGTATTGAAACAGCAATGTCTTGTCTCTATTTTGACATTCAGTTCTTCAGTGGCATATTTTAGTTGTCTATATTAGGAATTTATTTCTGGAACCAAAGTCTATACTCATTCAGATATTTTCTTCTGTGTTCTAATGCTGGAATAGAAAGTGTGTCAAAAGTCTGTGTGACTAGGCAAGAATTTAAAATGAACCCCCAAGCCGTCTGTGTGGTGTGTGCCTGCCTGAAACCAGGATAACCAGTCAGATCAAGGGGGAAAGAAAAATATTTAAAATAGGTGGTTTCTTTGACAGGAAACAATGCTGTCTGATTAAAAAAATATTTTGAGAGTTGATTTCTTTGGCATTTTGTGGATGAGTCAGAGTCCCCCCATGAATGTTTTCCATGTTGAGAGTGTCTAGCAGATGCAATTTCAAATGTCAGGGTCCACATACGGAGCTTTCTGACAAGGATAAACCAGACCCAGGTGGTTTCAGAGAAAGGTTAGAGCATGGTACCCTCTGAGGTGGAATAAACAGAATCAGCACAAATACAAGACAGTTGCCCTTTGCAGAAATAACCTAACCACTAAGATAGTCTATTCATGATTTGGTGGTTTAACAAGGTCATCTATCAGAGTTCCCTAAAAGAGACAAGTTTGTAACTTATACAAGATAGACTATGAGTTAGGAGGTTATAAAATACCTGAAAAATGTTCTAATAGAAGAAGAGAGCTACATAGAGTCTAAATAAAGTCTCTGAGAATTTGCCAAAGGTTTCCCAACCCTAGGGAAAGCAGAAACAAGATCTTCTATTGAAAGGCAAAGCTATTCCAGTCACCTGGAAGGTGTTCTTGGGTAGAATTTGGAAGAATTGTCTAGTCTCTTTTGCAGCCTGGACAGCACATTTGTGAGACTGTCCTGATGTTGGACTCACAGGCTCTCATTTGTCATTCATTTGGTTTTATCACTATCCTAATATCAGTAAGGAAATAACCTAGGCGGCACTCAACAGTACCCCTTATTATGTGTAATTATATTGGCATCAAGTTTACAAATAAGCCTCTGGGGATTTGGGAAGCCTGGCTGCATTCTGCTGAGCTAGATCACTTTTGATAAAATCGAGTTGTTATGCCTAATAAGCCTAGTCAGGCTGTGATACAATCATGACCTTACAAAGATCTGCCTGAAAAGCCTGTTCTTGGATTTCATTCCCTCTTTCCTACTTCTTTTTTCAATGTAATATTTATGGAAACACTGCCTGTTTTTGTCTTGTAACAAATTCAGAAAGAATTTATACAGAAAATTTGAGTTTCATTGACCTTAAAATATCTATCACTGTAGACATTCTGTGCACTAAATTAAATGCACCATGCTGATCAATTCAGTCAAAATATCTTGTCCCTGAAGCAGACATGGTATGGGAGTTGTCTTTTTTCACTGCTTCCAATCTTTCTTAAATCTTTACAATTACTCAATTTAAAATGATCTTTGGATAAACTTTGCACCATTCTTAAATGATGAGAGTTAAAGACCCTACTCTCTTTCTTCATGAGCACTCTGTTTTCTGTGATGCTCTCCACCTAGCAATGACATTGATGATACATATCAGTGGGACCAGAGAGAGGATTAAAATTTCATACCCAGCTTCCTAATATGATAGATGATAGATGGGCAACACGAAGGATTACAAGTTGCGGACATTCAAAACAAGGTCCTGGAATGAACCTTTGAGCACAGAGAAGCCTGTCATGCCCACTCATCCTTATGGGGTTATGTAATGAATGGGGGTGGGCTAGATAGTGGGAAAATCCTGTGGGAAAAATATGTTAGGTGTGGAAGGAAATGTATTGGACTGGGAGTCGGGAAATCTGGTCAAACCAGAGTAAGTCACTTTGCCTCTTTGGTCCTCATTTTTCAGTTTTATAAAATGAATGGATTAATATAGATTTTTTTGTTGGATGTGCATTTGATGAAAAGTAGAGGAAAAGTAGCCAGAGGTAGGGAAGTGAGAAATAACCAATCTCAGGAAAAAAAAGTATGCACAGACTAATTTGACTATGTGGTGAAATTTAAGACCATAAGCCTGGATAAATTATTAGGAATGTGCATGTGGGTGAAAAAGTCAACTCTGTGACAAAGAAGGTTGATGCTCTGGAGTCTGAAATCCTATCCCTGATGTGCTCTGTGTGCAGGCAACTTCATGCTTCTGAAGGCTCCCTCATCTAGAAAATAGAGAGGCTGTGATCATTTATACGCAAGCATGCACAGCATATTATTTACACAACCATCAGAGAGTAAGATGCCTTCTGTTCAGGCTGTGCTTCTGTAATCTCTGACAGTTTGCAAGTGGGAAGTAGGGGAGGGTGTGTGCAGTGGGGGAAGAATGTCATAGCCATGTGTTGGGTTTGTTGTTTGCATTTCTGAAGAGAATGCTCTCATAAAAGCAGCACAGGATCTGGTGTATCACTTGGTTATGATGAAGAAACTAGATCTTAATAGTGAGCAATGGAAAATTTAGAGCTTCATAAATACTTAACAATCACATTGTGTGTTACATTGGATTATATTCATATGATGAATCAAATTCCCGAAGGCAACATAGAGCAGGGTAGATGCTTTGAACTAAGAGGATAGATTAAGCTCTAGTCCTTATCTTGCCCCTAACCTGCTGGCTGACTTTGGGAAAATCACTTAACATCACTGGGTTTTAATTACTTCAACTATAAAACAGAGGAAGAGAAAACTGGAGTGATTTCTGAGGTTTCTTTTAGCTGTGAGATTAGAGTTCATGGTTCAGTATCTGCTACAAACTAGCTCTGAATTCAATAATATTCCTAAAATATTTATAAAAACCCTGTTCAGAGGATAAACTCCAGACTGAATAAATACATACACGCAACTGTATTCAAGTCTCTTCAGAGTTCTTCCAATATTACCTCCCAACACTCCCATTCAGGTCACTACTGACCACATCGGCCTGGACACCTGTCATTTACATTTACACTTCTAGCCTTTTTTCATGCTGTTCCCATTTCTACAATAGCCTTTTCTCTTTTTTCACTTTTATGTAACAACTTTTATTGCAATATATTTTTTAATTTACTTTTTATTATAGTAATTATTCCACACATTAAAATAATTTTCTATGTATAGCTTTTCCATTTCTTAGATATCTTTCAACACACCATGCCCTCCACCAAATCACCAAGTGTTCTTCCCTATTGTCCAGTGGGCTCCACCATTTGTTCTGACCTACCCCATTCCTTTTAGGTAACCTCAGTTGTCTTGCAAATGTTTCTTGGTTGGTTATGTTTCATCTATTCCTTTGTTTTGTCTGTTCATATTCCACCTATAAATGAGGACATTGGGTATCTATCTTCTTTTGACTTGTTTCATTTAGCATAATCCCCTCTAGTTCCATCCATGTTGATTCAAATGACAGGGTTTCATCTCTTCTAAGGGCTGTATCCACTCAGCCACTCTGTGTCATTTGACAGGTGAGTTCAGTCCATTATTGAAATATAGCTGCTTAGTGTCATTTTATAATTTGTCTTTTGAATGTTGCTCCAGATAATGACTTTGTTCTCTTTCTCTTTTTAGGTTGAATGGATACAGTTATGTTTTGATTGATTTTGCCTTCTGTTTTCTTCTTTGCTTTCTCCCTAGGGATGTATTTTGAGGTTATCCTGAAGTTAGCATTCACAGTTCATGTTTACTACCTAATTTTTTTGAAAGCATATTAGTCTTCCACTCATTCTAACTATCCACATTTTGTGGTCTCTTCTCTTCCTCCCCACTTTTAATATTTGCTGTCTTACTGTTTTTTTTTTTGTGTGTGCTTTATTTATTCTTTATGGAGCATCCTTTAATTTTTTTTGCAAAGCTGGTTTTGTGGCGATAAACTCCTTTAACTTTTGCTTGTCAGAAAAGATTTTCCTTCAGTTCTGAGTGATAATCTTCTTGGATATAGTATCCTAGATTGAAAATACTTTTCTTTCAGCACTTTGAATATGTTATGCCATTCCCTTCTGGCCTGTAGAGTTTCATTTGAGAAGTCTGCTGACAGTCTTATGGGGAGCTCCTCTATGTGACATGCTTTTCTCTGGCTGCTTTTAATAGTCTGTCTTTATCTTATATTTTTGACATTTTTATGACGATGTGTCTAGGTATATTTCTGTTTGGGTTTCTTCTACTAGGAACCCTTTGAGCTTCTTGGATCTAGAGGTTCGCTTCATTATTTAAATTGGGGAAGTTCTCATCTATCATTTCTTCAAATATGGCTTCTGCTCCTTTTCTCTCTCTTCCTTTGGAATCCCTATGATGTGAATGTTGTTCCTTTTGATGTTATTCCAAAGGTCTTGAATGCTGTCTTTGATTCTTTGAATTTTTTTTAAGTCTCTTTGCTGGTTTGCTTGATTGAGTTCCTCTATCCTGTCTTCCAGATCACTGATTCTATTGGAAGCTTCATCCATCCTTTCATTGAGCCCCTCTATTGAGTTCTTTAATTCAGTCATCATGTCTCTTACCTATCTGATGTCTTGTTTTAATTCTTCTCTTTGCTTTCTGACATTCTCGTTTACTGCCTCTACTGATTTCTGGGTTCCCATGAGTATGTTAATCACTGTTACCCTAAATTCCTCTTCAGGCAATTTACATACATCGGCTGTATTCAGATTTTCCCCTGAGTTTTTTTTATTGGATCCATCATTTCACATATATTTCTCTCTGTGTCTTTCCTCTATTCGGCGTTCTGTTAATATTTCTGAGTGTTCAGTTTCCCTGGTGTTGCATAGATTTGACTTGCCCAGGATTGGCAATCAGGCTGCAGTTTCACCTCTACCCACAATGTGGTGCTAGCGGGTAGGGTTGAGGCTTGGGATGGACTTCTTACTGTATTTCAGGGGATGGGGGACCTGATGGGCAGAGTTTCTGGAGGTTGGATATGTGGTGGGAGGTATTTCTGCTCAGTGGACCCCAGACTCTGGTGAAAAATGGTTGTGGGAGGGGTTTGAGTTCTTTGGCTGATTTTTTGGTTGTGGCTGCACCCAGTGATATTTCTCCACGCAGGCTCTAGCTCAGCTTCCAGTGTGCTGGCTCTCCTTTCACCCCCTCCCCAGTCGGCCTTCTGCGACTCTGCATCTCAGTCCCACTGGGCCTGCCTATCGCTGCCTCTGCAGCTGTCTTGAAATACCCTAGCCTCCACCTCACCTTGCATCTGGAGACTCCCGAACTCTGACCCCAATCCAAATCAGTGGTTTAGCTGAGAACTGCATTGGGTGCCCATAACCACCGTTAGTTGTCAGCCTATCTGTCTCTAGCTGAAGTTCCAGTTGTTTCTTGGTGTTTGTCTCAGGAAAATTGGTGATTTTTTTTTCTTTGTCTGTGGGGAGTGACCCAAAAGTGTGTCCTATCGAGTCACTATCTGGAAGTTGATTCTCAAGACTTTTCTCTAACTTATCCACATGAGAAAATGCTACATATCATTCAAAGTACAGTTCAATTGTAATTTCTCTATGGAGGTGAATGGTTTCCTGGTCTCTCCTTGGAAGCTTTCTCATAACATGTTATAGCATTAAGTCACGTTGTGTACGTAATTAGTGAAGTTTATGTTGTCAGTCAAGATGGGCACTGAATGCAAGGATTGTGTGCAGCACTTAATTAAAACTTGCTTGTCACAAACTTAACACATAACCTGAATTTTCTCCAATAAACTACAAAGATGGTGGTTTTCACAATCACAAATCACTGATTTTGGATCCCCCAAATATCAACATTTTTGATATGGGCCTCACAATATGGACATATTAACTTATTGGGATTCTTTGACTCTGCTGATGTTGGAGGGGATTCCTTGTAGAAGCTTCTAAGAGAAACTTAGAAAACTATTGATCTGAGTCCATATAGTAATTATCAATAAAGTTGATGAAAGCCCAGTAATAATTCAGAGAGATGGTAGATCTCACAGGGCATGGATGAGCTTCACCTGGGGGAGGAGGTCAACAGCAAGTTCTGTCTGCATCAGTTGGAAAGAGGGACCATGAACAGTACATTATCTCAAATGATATTTCTCAGTAGGAGAAAAAGAGTCCTAATGGGATGTGGGGACACTTTTTTAAAATTGTGTAGGATTACCCTGCCCAGTGCAGGATATTTGGTATTTCTGATCCCAGTCTGCCAAACAGTAGTAATAATACTTGTGTCTTGTGTCTGTGACAATAAAAAATAAATGTTAGTGAGATGACACTGACCCAGGTTGAAAACCATTGATTCTGAAATAAACCAGGAGACCTTCTCTGTTGTAAATACCATGCAAGTTTAAATCCATGATCTTCTTAATCCTCAAGTCTTTTATTTAGCTGTCACTTCTGGTTCAGGACTGAATATAAGCATCTTGAGAGTTATTTTTGACTGAGAAGGACTAAAAGAGTGGAAATCCTATTCTTTCATTTTGTATAACTTGATGGTTTCAAGGAGTTTTAACAAATACTATCTCACTAGCTCTTCCTGTAATATGAGGGACAGATTCTATTACTCCCACTTTAAAGATAAGGAAACTGAGTCTTGAAGAAGTTGAATGGTGCTGGCTTATGTCTTGCAGTCATTTCAAATCTGAGACTGGAAATCAGCTATTAGGTAACTCCTACATCATCTTACTCCCCACAAAGTACCTAGAAAACTACAGAGACAAAAGTAGAGTAATGCATTCTATAATTGACTTTGGTGTTGGTATAATATGTGGCTAATTTATTAAGCAGGAAACTAGAGCTGAACAGTAATATACATATTTACATGGAATATGACATTATATAATATAAATTGTGAATATATCCAGCACATTTTTTTCAGTTTATTAGGCATGCCCTATTAAGTGCTAGATGCCGCTTAAAATATTTAGTGCACATTAAAATACACAGTGAAATAGATGGGAACTCTAGTGTACTGTATTTATGACTAATTTGGTAACATAGGTTTAGGGAGAAGAAAATGAATTTCACACAAGATTTTGGAAGTTTTAGTCTTACTCTTGACTCAAGCCCACCACCAGGAAATAACACCTTAGAATCTCTTTCTCTGCATCAAAACATGTCTAGATTGTCACTTGGAGTAAAAAACCTGGAGACAGAAACCAAAAGACTTCACTGAAGATTGGAGACATGTTGGGTTGACTTTTATACCCTTAGTGAGATGACACTGACCCAGGTTGAGAACCATTGATTTTGGTGCTGACTCCTACACCAACATCTGTTTACTTCTGTCATTGCTGACTATCCACCCATTCTAGGAAAATCAGCAAAGTGGTCCTAACTGGATGCAGTTGTCTGCAAAGCACCAACATTTAATACTGAACCATTGAAACAACTGCAGGACAATGCAGATCCCTAGATAGCTTTATCAGAATTGAAGATCTAAGCTCTGTTTACTCAGAGACTACAGTTTTTCATTCTCTTGATTGTTCCTGTAACTAGAAAATGTAGATAAAATGGAAATCCCCCAGAGAAGGGACTTACGTGTTAAGTGACCTATAAATGATGCATATCAGTTGTTTGAGAGACTCATGGTTTTCAAAGGAGAATAGTATGATGGCTAAGAGCACACGTTGTTAGCAGTATGAATTTGAGCTGGTTATTTAACTACTTTGGGATCAAGCTTTCTCACCTGTAAAATGGAGGTAAAAACATTATCAACATTGTATGGTTATACTCATTGTAAATAGATAAATAAGTATGTCATTATCATCATCATCACCACCATCAATATAATTATATCAAAGTAATGGTTTAAAAATAATAATCTTGATATTATTGATAATTTGATAATTGGATCAAATGAAACAGAGTATGGAGTATTTAAATCCTTGATTCCATTTCATAGAACTGTAGAAGGTTATAGCTTGCAAGACCTGAATGACTATTTAATTCAATTTTCTTACTTTAGAGATAAAGATGAAGTTAAGGATGATGAAGATGAGGAGTTAAATCCTTGCTCAAATTTTCAACAAGCATCCTGGGGTTTTGAATCCTTCTGTTCTGACTCAGTTCCACCTATGAAATTTCTACCTGTTGACTATCCTGAATCACTAGTTATTTTACCTGTGAGTGTAAAAATAAATAACCTGAAATTCAAATACACTCACTTTCCTACTCTGAGGAAATCTAGTAAAAGTTTAATGGGAGAGGCAAAGCTCAGTGACTAAACAAATTTTCATGACCAATGAAATGTTAAAAAATGTAGAGTGGTGGATTGAAAGGCAACTAAAGTCTTACTTCTGCCTTTGCCTTAGGGTGGATGATTTTCTTGGCTTTAGTTTATCTGTTTGTAGAATGGAGAGTTGAGTTATATGATCATTACCAAATACTGGCAAAATAATATATAAATAAAATCTTTAATGAAAAATTAAGTTTTTACAATTATGAGGACCACTTTTGTCATCTGAATGGTCAAACACCTGGATGAAATTTTTTCTGGTTGGCTGATTATTTAAAAACCAAACAAATAAAAATAAACAATTTAAAAAATGAACAGGTCATGTAAACCAACTTGTTCATTTGTAGGACAATTTATTGGGTTGGATTATTCTGCCTTTCACAAATGAGATTTGAGTCATTCTAGGCATTGGTTTATTGACTTGCTAGAATAGAATGATTTATTTTTTTCTTTAATTTTTGTCAGTAATCACCAGTTAAAATTCTTAAGGGAGGCCCAATTATTCTTGGAAAAGGATAATATTCTGTGACCTGCTGGAGTGTGATGTCATGGGCTCTCCTCTAATTAATACATGTGCTTTCATTCTAAGCTAACTTTCATCTAAACTTAGGAAGAATATTAATTGCTTACAACAAACATGAGGCCAAATACATTTTTAAGGAAATAAAAAGCATCTCTTTAATGTATAAAGGGAAAATAACATACAACTTCATTTAAACATTGAGTTTTTGAAATTGCTTCATCACAGTGCAATGCAAGACCCTTGGATTGATGTGTCCTTTGTTCTTGGGGGAAGGCTGCAAGAAACAATTAACAGGAGAAAATAACAATTAACACTGCCTATGCCTCCAGAGGGGCTAGGAGTGTGGTTGTCAGGGTAAGATTTGATGTTCTCCATCTCTTTTATTTGTGAAAGGAAATACCACAGGAATAAATACTCATTTCTTGGCTAGATGTGTGTCTGGCATGAACTGACCTGGAACAATGGCTTGAATTGAACAAATATTTATTTAGCACCTATGTGCCTGGTTATAGGAGGTCCAGATACCCATGACTACAGTATTTCTGTGCCAATATTGGACACTTCTCAATGACTTTATTGATTAACTGAATGATTGCATGCTATAAGTATGAGTTCAAAGCTATATTTTCAGTACTCTTTATTTCCTGGGATGTAAAATCAGTCAAATATCTCAAGCTAAGCATAGTAAAAATTAAACTCTTTTACTCTCCAAGGTACTGTGTTTTTTTCCCTTTCCAAAATCCAGGTCCTTCCAAAAGATAAATGAGTCTAATGGCATGAATAAACTATGATCCCCAAGAAAAGGTGTTTATAATCCTGAAGCTCGAGTTAAAATCAACTTGATATACTAGAGGCCAGTGTTGACAATCTCACTAATTTTTCCTTTAGTAACATAATTCCATATGTAAAAATGATCTGAGAATAACATGCTTGGTCAGCACCAGCGGCTAAGAGTATGTCTCAGCTATTACTTGGGTGGAGTATCTTACAAGTTGCCATCCATGCATTTATTAAGACTTTGTTAAGTTTTAACTAAATTCCTAAGAAAGGAAAACTTCCAGAGCTCCTAGAACTAGAGATAGAATCTTGAGTCAATCATCATACTCAGCTTGATTTCTCAGGTGCTTTGCAAAAATAATAAAATAATTAGATAAATTACTGTATTAAATTTTCAAGATGAATAACAACTAGAATAAATACAATTAAGAATCATCTGATGGAATAGCTTCCATTGCAGACTTTTTTCAATAATATCTGAGCAGTGTGTCAAATTTTGATCTCTAAGAAAAACATGTTTAAATACTAAAATGGTGAGTCATTAAAGAAGGTACAGCTGTGTTTGTCATCTGACATAGCCAGTCATGTACAAAGCATTTACACTGGAGGCCTAAACACCATAGACAAATGGATGCCAAGTTTGGGAGTAAATATTAGCTAGGTACATAAGGTCCTACACATGATTCCAAGAGATTTTACCTTAGTGAATGATGGTATAAAGACTGTTTATTTAAGGTCAGGATCTCTAATAAAACCTCAAGAATTCAGTCAAATTAATGGTCTTTTATTTTGGGTTAATCGATGCATGAAATAGAAATATTTTGCTATATCGATTCATGATATGGGCAGAAGCTTATTATAATTGACAAATAGTGAAAATATTCCTTGTAAATTATTCTCCTCACCCTTACTGAGGAATATTCATAATACTTTTATCTCTGAACTCCTATTATTATGACAGGATAATTATTGACAATTGATTTAAAGCTACTATTTAAAAAGTAAGAAGTGTTCCAGAACCAGAGACTTCCTAGTTATTGTTTCTTTTAACCCCGAAGAGAATGCGCAGGGCCAAATAACCTAAACCACAAACAGTTTGTAGTGTTTTTGCTAGAACCTGAAGAGCTAGAAGTCTGAACAACATAAAGGTGTTTTTTTCTCTTCTACTTTCTGCTTTTCACTGGAAAAAAAGGATAACAAAAGCAAATACATACATGCCAGGTATTAAAAATACTCAGACATGCACTCAATAACTACCTTATTTGTTTATACTCTATATAATAAAATCAATCATTGCATATTTAATATAATCCTTACAATGTACTTCCACAGAATACACTTTGAGTCTCACAGTAGCCCTTTGATATAGGTGTGACAATTCTCATCTACATTTTACAAATGAAGGAATGGCACTCCTGAAGGCCCTAGTTAATAAGTGGCACACTTCTTACTGACTCCAAGTCTTGTATTTTTTCATATTCATCACACTCTATTTCCTAAGATAAGGTGTACATGCATATATTCTCACACATATAACCTGAATTCCAAATAAAACTTTCAGGTTATTTCTAAGTTGGAAATTCAGAAAACCAGCAAGACCCACTCATTGAACAATTTACTCTATATAAAATGAAATCCATATGAAGCAAATCTCTGAGGTCACCAGCCCTTCAGTGCTCTCCTGGCTAGTCTGATTATCTTGAGCATCTTTGAGCTGCTGGGGATATCCTAGACACAGGTGACTTTTTTTCTAAAGAATTTCAAAGCAGAATCCCAAGTCCTTCCCAGTGATTAAATTCACTGTTGCTGTGAGGATGTTTTGAGCACTTTGCAAAGCAGCACTGTTCAGTAGAACTTCTTGTAATATTGGTGGAAATGTTCTCTATCAGCAGGCTTCAGTAAGGTGGCCGTTAGCCACATATAGTTATCAAACACTTGAATATGGACTGTGTGATTAAAGACTGCATTTTTAATATTTAAGATATTAATCCATTAAAATTTAAATAGCTACCTCTAACTTGTGACTATCATATCAGTCAGAGTATTTCTAGACATTTTGGTTCACAGGGCCCAGAGCACCCCAGCAACAGCACCCTGGCAGGATCATACAGCAAGGATGCAGTAAAAGTTTGCTGCTTAATTGTGAGTTATGCCTTAACTGGTACTAGAGAGAGTTTGAGGCAGAAAGTTGGCATTAGCATTAAGAAGACATACAGAGATCTTTAAGTAAAGAATAACAAGGGAGGGGGGACAGAATATGTTGAGATAAATAAGCAGAGCAGTGCCAGTTGAATATGAATTTCTAAAGTCTACATATTGAAACAGGATAGAACTATCCAATTAAATATAAAAATGTCCTCCTTCTAATAGAATCATTAGGTTACAAAAACTCAATAAAGGTAGAATCTTACTATGGGCTGAAAGAGAAGTAAAAAGAAATAAGTAGGATGTTGGATTCTGTTATATGCTAGAGAGGACTAGAATGTTAGGATTATATCTGATGAAATAACCTGTTTGACAGAATTGTTAAGAGTCAATGAAATGATTCATGAAAGGACTTAGCAGAGTGACTAACATGTAGTAGACATTTTATAGATATTAGTACTTAAAATTATCATTTATTTTATACCTAGATCAGTTTAGAGACTCTTCCAAATCCCCATGAGAACTTAAGAAGCTGCCTGGACTAATCAGTTTTGGAAAAGTTAGTTTTTGGGGAATTAGTTATCAAGGAGGAATCTATGTAGGATCAAGTAGTGAAATGCCATGTTGCCATCCCAATTTGAGAATTGCTGCTGTAGGGAGAGTTATTACTGAGGAGGTAGGTCCAATCAACAATGGAATAGACCAGGGGTGGGGGAAATAGGAAGAAAAAGTAACTAAGAGAACTGCTTGCATTTTAGGTAGTTGTATTTGTAGTATATTACTGAATAGAATTCACTAGTGCTGATGTTCTTATCTAAGATTATCAAAGATGGCAGCATGGAAAAGTATTTGTGGCATTATGGGGTTAATGGAAAGAACTTGGGTCCTGGGGTCAAGTCAGCTGGCTTCCAGTCCTAACTTTTCAATCACATGACTTAGACTAATGATTATCTTTGGTCCCCAAATTCTCCTTCTTGTAAAACAATGATGCTGAATAATCTTTAAAGTTTACTTGAGTTCTAACACCTAGGAATATGTCTCTCAGTAGGAAAACATATGTGGACTCTAGTCTTCAGATTCCTTGAAACCCTGCTGCTCTTTCAGGAAAGCCTGCTGTTTCAGTCTCTGAGTTGTTTCTATAATCCTGAAGCTCGAGTTATGTGATCAGTAGTATCTTAGGCAGCATACAACAAAAGCAGGTGGTGTGGTGGGAGTGAGTGACAGTGGGTGGGTGAACAGACTACAGAGGAAAGGGTTGAAGAGGGAGTAGTGTGTGTGTGTGTGTGTGTGTGTGTGTGTGTGTGTGTGAAAAATAGGCCTTTATCCTTTGATATTCTCTTACTGTCTCCCTCAGTAACAGATATACAAATGAACTATTTCTATAGAAGTAGCTTGGACTTTGGAGTGAAGAAGAATTTGAATTCAAACTCTGGATCCAAGACATCTAACTTTAGTTTTTTAATCTCTGTGATTCTTGGGGTTAACTGCAACTGCGAAGTGTAATTAGGTAATAGTACCCAAAACATGGTTGATGTCAGTGAATATTATTTTAACTTGGCCTCCAAAATTGTTCTTTCCCCATCTTACTCATAATATAGAATACCAAGGAAACAAATGTAGAGGGCTGCTTTTAGATCTAGATCGTCCAGATAAACAAGAGCTAGAGAAAGACTGGAGCCAGGAAGATAAAACTCACAGCAAACAAAGCCTCTTTGTGTAGGCTCACAATTCTGTGGTTCCCGAAAGCCACAGAAGTGTTTATCAGAGCAGGATCCCTCGCTGCTTTCCCAGCACTTTACCGACAGAAAGATTTACAGCACAAACAGAGGAAATGGAAGGAGGCACTACCTGAAGTTAGTAAAACAGAATTCTGGAGTGACACCTATTCCTTGTCCTCTAACTGAGATCGCGGGCAATCTACCAAGCCAAGTCTGGGGTAAGACAGCACCTTTATTCGTCTCTCCAGGTCACTTGCTCCGCTTTAACCCCCTGTGGCTCTAACGCAGTTCGCACTGGCGGAAACGCTGGCAAGCGGTGAGCTGCCAGTTCCCAAGCGGTCTTAGATCCCTGTCTCGGAGAACTTTCAGCACCGCGGACAGCTCCCACCTGGCGGTTTGCGGCCCAGGCGCCAGCTGGATGCTTTCCTACCCTTGGGGTCCTCCTGGACCCCTTTCCCTGCTGAGAGGCAGGTTGTTATTCTGTGGTCCTTGGCAAACTCCAGCCAGCGACTGGCCTGATACTTAGGCACGAATCTCGTCCCCAAAGCCGTTTGTTGTGCCTCTCAACCTAGAAGCTAATGAACCAAGCTTTGGCCCAGGTGACCCGCTGAAGAGTGCCAGGAGGAGGCGAGGGCTCCGCAGCTCGGCCTTCTCCACATTTTTCCTCCGCCTCTCTTCACCTCCAGTTATTTGGCGACTTCTATCTTACTCTTCAATCCCAATATAAAATACACATTTGGGGGCGTGTGGAGGGTGACTTAGAAAAGAAGGGTTCGGAGCTTCGCCCTGCGAGGCTACACTGCCCTACCTATTTTATTTATTCTGGCCCTCTGAAATGGGAGAAAACTGATGTGCTTTGGGATAGGGGAGAGAGTGGGCTCTGACAGGGTGAATTAGTGCAGGCAAGAATCCTTTCCCTGAAGCTGCTTCCTCTTGCCAGAAAGCTTTCCTGGACACTTCTTCCATCGCGTCCTCCTCGCCGCCCCCAGAGTGTCACCGCTCCCTGGGGACAGATGCCCCTGGGAGCGCACCGGCCTGGTCAGGGCACTGAGCTTAGCTGGAGTCCCTCTGAAGAGTTTACTCCCAGGTAAAAGGGCCGACGTTGTCCCCGCCCTACCCTCTGGTTGAGGCCGGAAAAGCGTCTCTTCCTTCCGTGGGCTTTGTCCGAGGCCGAGAACCGAGCTGCCAGAGCCCAGAGCTTGCCACGGCGGGGAGGAATGGACCTGCCCCGGGTCTGTTGGAGACCCGGGCGGCCGCACACTGAGCTCCGCAACCTCCTTCGCTTCTCGCTCCAGCTGCGCCGGGGCTGTTGCCCCAACCCCGCCTGGCAACTCCCGCTCGTCCTAGCCCGGCGCCTGCCCCCAGCCCCTGACCCTGGACTATCCGGGTCCCAGAGCTGGAGAAACCCCGACCCAGCTTTTTCCTTCTTTTAAGAGACCCCTTCCCGGAGGGCGCCCTCGATCTCCGCGCCATGTTCCTGCTTCCCCCTTCCCGGTGGCTCCAGTTCCCTGGTTCATTCAACCTGGGGGCAACCATCCCATTCGTGGGGGTCCAGTCCGGATGCAAGGGGCGCGGAGGGTGACAGACTGCGGCGAAGGGGCACATTCACTCACCAGAAGGCTGGAGGCAATAAACTGGCTGCCCCGGCTGGTGACTGACCGTCCGACTGACAGCCCCCGCTCTGTCGCTCCTGCTATCAGGCAGGGTGCTGGTGGCAGAGGAGGCTGGAGGCCGCCGCGGCTGCTGAACAGCTCCTCAATTATTCAGATCGCTCCCCTACCCCACACCCCTCCCAGAGGCCTGCCAGTCCTCCCTCCGACCCGCTTGAC